>JAJIBD010004961.1:0-162333 GCA_021461705.1 Cryptotis parvus
TTTTTCAGGCAGAGTAGATGGTAATTTTGGGAGACCCTGAGTAAAAGTCAAGACATTTTCTTCCCTGAAGAATTGCCAAAAGCTCAGTAAAATCTTGTATGGGTGTTCAATGAAAATCAAGAGGACTTCAAATTTGATTTGACAGATGCTTTAGCAGATCTGGTGGAACCTTAGTGACCATAACATACTCAACTTGGACTTTTACACCTGTAAGTCTCCAGGGACTTCCCTCAGGGAAATAGAGGTGGGTCAGGCAAGTGGGCAGTGCACTGAGGCTTCCCAAACTCCCCAAACCTTCAAACAATACCAGCAGCATTAGAACATCAATTGTGTGAGAAATGAAATCAATGAGAAACCTGAAACCCTGTTCTCATAGATATTAACCAACCTGAAATGTAGAAATTAAAACAAATTTTCACCAACCATATCAGGGAACTGAATTAAAGAAATGGGCAACACTTCTGCTGGATCCTAGCATAAAATTTTTCTAGTTGTCACGTTTTAATTCTCTAGATACAGAATAAATTAAAGACTGATTTTTTCATCAGCTCTTAGTAAGACTGATTCCAGTAAACAGAGAGTTCAAAAAAGCGATTTCCATGGAAAAGCAAAACATAAAATTGTTGTCATGTTGAAAGAAAAAGAATGCAACCATAGCTACAATCACTAAGAAATATTTTTAATTTATACATATAAGTGTTCATGGAGGGACTATCTTCATAATAATTTAAAGATCTTGACTGAAAGAGCTTCATCTTCTTTTGTTTTGCTTTCTTGAGCTGATAACATCCTCATCTATCATCATTCTCTGCCAGAATGCTGACACTACGACTAATTCCTAGAGGGGACTCCATCATTTCCTCCCTCCCATCCTTAAAAACAAAGACACCAATTCTTTAAGGGAGTATTCATCATGAGCACAAAGAACTGGGTGGAAAAAATATTCCTTAGGGGGAAAGAATGAAAAATGGAAACTATCTTCTTCTAGCATTTGAATAAGCATGCAAGTTGACACATTAGTCGAGAAGATTACCAAACAATGAATAATGAAATGACGACTGCCTGCCCGGAGGTCTTAGATAGTTATGATCATGAAATCAGAACTGTACCCAGAGTCAGAACAAAATGAGTTCTTGGTTCTCTGTAACCAGAGGCAAGTTGATTATCATTTTTCTATGCCTTATTTTTCCCACCAAAGCAATAATGTTTTTTGACACAACTTTCTAACAATTAAGTCTTGAAGGAATATTTAACTTTAAGCAGAGTTTGTATAGGTATTTTGTTTATAACCCAATGTTGAGTAAATACAAAATAATCATTACTGTCATAATTTTAAAAAAGAAGACACTAATGATTGTCATTTACCATCTTCAGATAATATCCTGGAGGTAATTCCTAGAATAATTGGAGTTTTTCTATGTTTTTGAGCTTCAGAGCCTAATAAAATAGGGATCAGAACTGAGTCAGCAGGGTTCAAGGAAAGCAGCTTTATGGATGTACTGCCTCTCCAGCCCCCAATTCTATGACTCTTAAAAGCAGGTGTGTTTACAGTATTTCCATACAATGTGTAGAGAAACATATATTTTAAATTTCTTATTATTTGACATGATAATGAATAACAGTTAATTTCTGGCAATGATTGCTAAGGAAAGTAGCATTTATTGGTTCATCTTCTGTAAAAATGCCTCATTATTTTACTGATTTTCATGTTTCTCAAACCAATTGTAACTCTGTTCACAGACAACAGATCCTTCTGCAGTGGCTCAAGAATAGCATGTAGCAAAATGCGTGAGTGTGAGGCCACAGGTTGAACTCTAGAGTCTTCACTGTTCTCTGTTGCAGCAGCTCTGTGCTCCATAGCTTCCTGCTCCACAACAGAGTGTGTCACAGCCTCAGCAGTCAGGCGTGTGTGACGCATGGCAGGAACCACAGCTAAGGTGTGGTGAGCAATACAGCCAAAGCTGAGCAGCCCTTAGTCATGGTGCCAACAACCACAAAAATAATAAAAACAAAGAGAAGGGCAGGGGGGAAAAAATAGCTTTTCCTTTAAGTTCTATAGAGGTGCCTCTGATCCCAGTGAAATTTAAATCAATTACATAAAAACAGAGATCTTTCAAGTATATGGTCCTTCTATTTCAATATATATAAAATAATAGTAACAGCAAATGCAGCATATAAATATATATATGAAGGTAATAAAAGATGAAACATCCTACTTATAGAATTTTTTTAATTTCATCAATAGGAATATGGTCCTAAAATCACAGAACTACTTTCATTCAGAGAAGGGTCTATTTTTACTCTCTCCAGAGATTTCTAGCAGTCAACACCAAATTGCATCTGCTTCATTTGATAAGGACATTGTTTAAAGGTGAATTACAAAGACAGAGTGATTCACCTATGAATGGATTTACCTTTAAGGCACAGCACTTTTAGCACCGAAAACTAACACAACAGTGGGATTTGGTTTCTTTGGATTTGTGCTTTTCTGCTCTAAAGAACCAACAGACCCTGGACAGACCTGGGAACAAAGGGATGAATAATAGAATAGTTTATCCCATTGCCAGGGGGAGAGTAGTGTTAACAGGGCCCATGCTTGCTGACTATGCTATCAATTTTATTGTTTGCTTGTTTTTGTTTTGGTCACACTCAGCCATGCACAGAGCTTTTTCTCTGGTTCTCCACTCTTGGATCACTGCTGGCAGGCTTGGGGAACTGTATGGGATGGCAGTTTCACACCTGTATCGATTTAATACTAGGCAACTGTACTATTATTCCAAGCAAAATGCTATACATTTTAAATTGTATTTTTTACTTTAAAAAGCATTTAAAAAATTACATTTAAACATTAAAAAAATTTAAAAATTACATTTAAAAAATGCTGAACCAGAGACTTACAGACATGGGGCAGAGCTGCTACTTGCTCTCTCTGTGCCCAGCTGCTCATGAGGCGCCCGGGAGGGATGGCGGGTTCTAGCCCTGGCCCACCACCCCAGCAGAGCCCCACAACAAGCCAGATGACTCCCCACTCCATCGGGCCGCCATATTCCACAGCCGGACTTCCCTCTCATTAGAAGAACTCCACCCAGCGACAGCCTATCACAGCTCGTCTCGTGCAGCCACTTGGCGGCGTGCGGTTCATCTATAAATGCTATATTTAGAGGTGACTACAAAGGGTATGCCACCTTCATGGCAAGCCTGGCAAGCTGCCCTGTTTTATTTGATATGCCAAATACTGGTAGCAATTATATTAGTTCATTCCCATGACCTAATATAATGGTTTGAGGCTCTTTATGTTCCTGGAGTGAATAGATGCCATTGGGCTCTACTAGCATGAGGCAGGACATATGGAAATATTACTGGTGCCCACTCTAGCAAATAGATGATCAACGGGAGGATAGTGGTTTTTTACTTTAAAACATAGAGGTTAACTTTAAGATATTAAACATTTTGGGGTCTTTAAGGCCCCAAATCTAATATCACATTTTGGGGCCCTTAGAGGTATTCCAGGGCATAAGGTTCCTGCCAAACACACAGCAGGCTACAGTTCAATCTGAAAGCACAACCATCAATAATCAATCCCTAAAGACAAGTACCAGGAGAAGCTCTGAGCACCTTGGGATGTGACCCCAGTCAAAACAAAAGCCACAATTTATATGGCTTTCTTTACCGTATTTAAAATATATTCATTAAATTAAATTAGCTTAATCTCTGTAAATAAAAAAAAAATTGAACAACAAGTAAATAGAAAAGAAAACATACTTTTGGTAGGCTAAATGAGACTCATGTACAAACACCTTACTGCTCTATAGTCAAATAAAATAGAAGTTGGATCTGGAAAAAGCACCTTTGCTGACTAACTTTTAGAATAAACATTAAAAAAAGCATCCAAAAAATTCAGGAATCTTTCCAAGGACACCATTAACTTGCTGATTAGACTAATAAAACAAAATAATTGCTTGAGAAAAGTGTATTAGATAAGACAAAGCAAAAGGGCTGGATTTCTACTTCAGCTACACTCATCAAATTCAAATCAAACTAGCAGTGAGACTGGTAGTTTCAATGTTTTCAATCACATTCCTCTTTTGTAACATCCTAAATAATTAAGTAATTTCTTAAAAAGAATCAAGATATGGGAATATAGAATCTTCTGAAGGAAAAAGAGATAAATTGCTGAAACGGAAGTTCAACCTTAAATTTTCTAAAGGATCATATCACACATTTTGAGATTGAAAGAAATATCGAATAAACTTATATACCTTTCTCTCTTTTTCTCTATATCCATCCTCATATTCTTCCCCTTTTTCTCTTTATCTACATTAATGTTATTGGCAGTCAAAGGGTTTTCAAGAAGTTCTAAAGTATAAGGAGCAAAGTATCACTGTATCACTGTCTTCCCTTTCATCATCGATTTGCTCGAGCGGGGCCCCAGTAACATCTCCATATGACCTGTCTCATGCAAGTAGAGCCCAAGGGCACCTGCTTGCTCCAGGAACATAAAGAGCCTCAAACCATACCATCAGGTCATGGGAATGAGGTCTATAATTGTTACTGGTATTTGGCATATCAAATATAACACGGGTAGCTTGCCAGGCTCTGCAAAGTATGATGTTGAAAATGTTAACATTTGTTGACTCAGTAGAAGCAACATCCTCATTATATATCATAGTGTATTAATTATAATAATAATTTATAAATGTGCAATGATTAATGTTTCTGTAGTCTCTATGTGGACTCACATCCATAATATTTTTGTAACAAAATTGTGTTTAACTAAATGACAAAGAAATTGCTATAGCTTTATGTGTTCTACTAGATATGTCCATATTCAAAATTATGGGCAAAAGGTTTTAAATCATTATTTCTACTGCTATTCTCATTTTAATTCTAACAAGTATTTGCATTAAAAAGAGACAGTTAAAATCCAAATATTAGTATCTTGGTGTTTTATTTACATAATAATTTTACTTTATATCAAGCTAATGTAAACATTAGAATTCATCTGCTATTTCTCTACGGTCTCCTGGTTATAAGATCCAAGTTCACCTATTCTATGCAGAAATTGGACTGAATAACACATAACTTTTGGACTTTAGATTATAAAAACTGAAATATTCTAAAGAATCATTGGGTAGCTAGACATTATAACTAAATTTTGGCAGAGTATATACCACTCATATATCAAAACAATGAGGCATATGAAAAATAGAATAATAAAATTGATTTTACATGGAATGTAATTTGATCTAGTCTCTATGAAACAGTATTAAAGAATATGCAGCAAATTTAAAATAGATCTTCCATATGGTCTCCCGAGAGCACCTCCAGGAGTAGTTCCTGAGTGCAGAACTAGGAGTAACCCCTGAGCATTGCCGGGTGTGACCCAAAAGCAAAATAATAATAATAATAATAATAATAATAATAATAATAAAAATAAAATAGATCTTCAAGTTGCTCATTATGTGTTATCCCTTGAATATGTATCTCACAAGCATGTCTGCACATTTTTGGTTTGTACATTTCTTTGCTCGCTTATTTCATGGGGAAGCCTGTGTTATCTCTTTAGTATATGCTTTTCTTTCTCATCCCTCACATCTCTCTAAATAAGTTTTCTATAAAACTATCTTGCTTCACACACATACACACCATATATCTATTATAAGACATAATAATCATATATTTAAAAGATATACAAACCTGTGTTCACTGTATTAACACCAAGATCTTCAAACACCCCAAGTATTCAATGAAAGATGAATAGATTTTTTTAAATGTTGTATGTACATAAAGAGTGCTACTTATCATTAATTAAAGATAAAAAACTTTCCATTTTCACAAAATGGATATAGCTGAAGATTTTTATAAACTATGTCATGAATGAGGAAAATAAATACAAGATCATCTCATTTACCTAAAGAATATAGAGAAACAAAGAACATAATAAAGTCAAGGAAACAAAAACTGTGAATTCAGACTGTGGTAACTAGATAGGAAGGAAGGTGGGATGGGAAAGAAAGGGAGGAAGAGATTAGGCAGTGGTAGAAATAGAGTCCAGTGACTAGGATGGACTGATCTTGCCATTAAGGCTGCAGTGTGCTGTGGTAGCATACTTTTTGAAAAATTATTAAAGTGTATTTCTAAACTATGCCCAATGATGTAAATTTAATGTTATCTTCTAAAAAAATTCCTTATAGTTTTCGTGTTATATGAGGAGTAAGCTCAATTCACTTAAATATGTTTTTATTGTTTTTTAATCTATCATAGAGCCCAGAGCAATAGTACAGTCAGGGGGTAGGAAACTTGCCTTGAATGTCACTGACCTACGTGTGATCCTCTCCAAATCATATGGACTTTGAGACCACTAGAAGTGATTCCTGAGCAGAGAGTCAGTAATAAGCTCATTTCATGAATGTTTGCTTTAAAAATCATTTTGTAAACTTGATCAGCTTGAGTCAGACTTGCTCCAAGAATTACCTGTTTCACTCTTACAGAAGTCTTTATATTTCTCCCATGGTCCCTCCATCTTATCTTCGCTTTAGCATCAACATCCTCAAATGAAAAATAGAAAGACCAACCAGGTACATTCCTTTTTTTGAATTGCCTTCTTCCCAACCTGCAGTAATTTCTTTTTATTATTTTTCCTGGATGGGATACTTTCTCCCCTCATTTCTCTTCCACATTTCCTAAATAAACTGTTTAATCTAAAAATGATGAGTAGCCATCAATTTCTACTTTTACATAAACCCTGATTTCTGATCCAATATTTTTAATATATATGAGACTGGAGCAATAATATTGTATATTTGGTACAGTGCTTGTCTTGCACACAGCTAGCTCAGGTTCAGTCACTGGGACCAACAGGGTCCCCAAGTACCACCAGGAGTAAGTTCTGAGCATCATCAGGTGTTACCCTCTCCCTAAAACCCCTCTCCGTCCTCCAAAGAAACATTTCTAAGTGAATCTCAAATTTTATTTTTAACAACCTCATTACTTCTATCCTAGTCAAATCGCTCATGAGTCATTGGTATGTAAATTCATATCTTCTACCTTGCCCAAAGTAAAGTCATTCTCATCAGAGCTTACAACAAAATTAAGTAAATTGGAACTTGCTAGTCCTTTGAGTGAGACTTCCTATAGCGCGTTATATTTTATCCACAATAAAAACATTCTCAAAACTATGAAATGCCATGAACTATATCATTTCTACTTGTTTCTCCCATTTTGTCTAACTTTCTAACTACTTTGATCTAACTTTCTAACTTAATTTTATTCTATTTTTGATAAAAAATATTTCATCTTAAACTATGAATTTGTTTCCCACATATATTTCTGTGTTAAAAAATAACAAAAAGAGTTAAAAGTCAGGATTTCTTCTTCCTGTCTACAGTACCATAGACATTAATAATCAGGTATCATGACTCCAAGGACATGCCCTAAAACCACATTTCAGCAACATTCACTGATTAAGCCATGACTTCAATTCACAATTCTTGGACAAAGGTTGAACTGAGGTCCATACTCATTCCAATGCTATACTTAAAAGTTTTATAACGATAACTGGCCTTCAGGATGACAGGCAAAATATCATACTCTTATGAAACAGATAAAGCAACAAACCAGAATTGTGTATTAGCATTTGGATACATATCTGATATTATAGAGATAACACTATTAAAGCATATGCTTTCATTTTACAGACCTTTACTATCTTCTGAGCTAGTCCATATTTTGGGGGCTTGAAACACAAAATTGGAATGAGGTACGCTTAAAAAAGCAAAGAGAGTTTACATTGTGAGATTTTTACTAAAATATAAGACATTTTAAAAAATATGTCCAAAGCTATTCCCTAAAATGATATGCAGTAGTCTGAAACTTAAGTGCCATACACTGGATGGAACACAGTGCCTTGAAAGCCAACAATATACTGAACTGGCAACTGGCATCAATATTCTGTTTTATATTGTTTTGTTTTGTCATGTTTGATCTTTGTTTTGCTTTTTGCCACAACCAGTGTTGAATGGGGTCTGTTTCTGATGCAGTGTTTGCTCAGAGAGAATGTGAGCTCCTGGAAAATTTATAAATTTGGTCCTCCCATAGGCAAAGCATATGAACTCTTACCATTAATTTATCACTGTGGTCTCTGAAATCAATCTCTAAAGATGATTCCAGAAAGAAAAATGATAATCAATAATGGAGGAAGAAAGAAAGATGGTAGACAAAAAGATGGAGAACGCTGATATCACAACTGCTGAGACTAAGTTGATTTGGGATGCTTGTAAAGCAATAGGAAGGTATAAGGAAAGTCAGGGAAAGTAAAAGAATGGAAGAAAACACAGGGCGGGGCTGGAGAGAATATACAGTTATTAAGGCCTATCCTTATTTCTTATTCATATATTTGAATATATGTTCAAAATGTGCATATTAATGTAAATATGTACATATATTTCAAGCTATCTATACATATAATTGTATGTTATTTATGACACGTTACATATGTCATATGTAACATGCTATATATGTTATATATTTGTTTATAAATATATTTGTTTTATATATATTGTAAAGATGAGGGATAAGAGTCTGAAGTAATCTCTGAGCACTGCCAGATGTGCCACACCCAAAAAATATAGCAAAATTATGATCCTGTTGTTATGATCCTGTGTAGAAGCTACAGTGATAACTTATGCTAGCCAGAAGAGTGGTCTTGAATAGCAAGCAGAGAGGATGATGTTAATGAAAATGTGGCAGGGTGCAGTGCATCAGACAGGGATAACAAGAACTGCAAAGGCACAGACACAGAAAATCTTGGTACATTTATGAACTGTCATACTTTGTCTGCATGAATATTGAGGTGAATGTACAGGTAATGATGGAACATGAGCAACTGGCAGAGCTCAGTTCTGTAAGAACATCTGATGTCACATAAGGAAAAGTCAGTTCTCTGAAAGTTGTGGAAAATGTTGAAACAGGAAACAATATTTGAAATATAGGTTTTAATCAGATGATTCTTTTGGTAATGTGGAAAATAACTGAAGGTGGTGGGAGTGGGGAGACTGGAGGATATTGAAACCAAAGAGAAGGAAAAATAATGAATACTGAGTAGACGAAGGGAGGATGCCTGCTTCAAGGCCGTTGTCCCTCAATCACACTCATCTATAATAGAAACACTGAAAACATTAGACATTCTGGGTAGTGGTACCTGAACTATCTTGTGCTTTTCTCACCTTGGTTAATTAATCTTCAGTTTTCCTATGTGAAAAAATATTAGAGGTAACTGAGATCATTTTTTGATGCACACTGAAGTTATGAAATTCTTTGTAAAACACTTTTCCCATTTCTACTATATAGCTGTTATTTATTGCTCTTTTGTGCTAGTTGGAAAAAGAAAATGAGCTCATTAACAAGGAATTAATTTTCCAATTGTGCTGTCTTATATCGAGAATGCCAGGCATTTATACAGACTTTTTACTAATAGTAATTAGAAGTTAGTGATCTTTATGAGAAAAGGCTCTTCAAAATAAGGTATTTAAATATAAATCATAAATTAAACAGTAAGTTGTTTTTTTATCTTGCACTATAACCAAAAAACTTATTCTATTTGAAAATATCACAAACTATTCATCTTAAAATAACATAAATTAATATGCATAGCTAAGCACTTCAGTCTCTCATACTCATGGTTAAAAGCTAAGTCTAGACACTTAAATAATCCTAATTAATTTGAACTACAGTTATGTTGATGTGTTCCTTGTTCTACAATTGAATAACAAAAAAAGCATCAAGTGAATACCTGCACATTATTTACTACGTGAACATAGGGAAAAATATTTTATAGCTGACCTGTGGTTGATCCCTTGCATCCTTATGGTCCCCTGAGCATTACCACACCAGGAGTGATCCCTGAGCACAATGCCATGAGTAAGCCCTGAGTATTGTTGGATGTGACCCCTCCTGAAAAAAAAAGCCTTCACTGTATCACTGTCTTCCCGTTCATCATCGATTTGCTCGAGCGGGCACCAGTAACATCTCCATATGACCTGTCTCATGCAAGTAGAGCCCAAGGGCACCTGCTTGCTCCAGGAACATAAAGAGCCTCAAACCATTCCATCAGGTCATGGGAATGAGGACTATAATTGTTACTGGTATCTGGCATATCAATAACAACACAGGTAGCTTGCCAGGCTCTGTCGTGCAGGTAGCATACTCTTGTAGTCATCTCTAAATCCAGCATTTATTGATGAACCACGCGGCCGCAGAGTGGCCGAACAAGCTGGGCTGTGATAGGCTGGTCTGCTGGGTGGAGATCTGTCTTATAACTCAGATATAAATATACAAATATATATATATATGTTATATACATGTGTATATAAATGTATACTCATGTAATATACTAAAATATAATATTATATCTTATTAGGTGAAGTAATATGGATTTGTTTTTTAATTTGAATATATTTGATCCCAAGAACTAATTTCACAGAATTCATCTATTCCATACGATGATATGGAAACAACGGTTTGAGGCTCTTCATATTCCTGAATCAACCAGATGCCATTGGGCTACATTGGCACATGATAGGGTCCAATGGAAATGTTACTGGCGCCCGCTCGAGCAAATCGATGAATAACGGGATTCAAGTGATCAAGTGATCAAGTGATATGGAAACACATGATATATACTGCTGAGCCATTAAAACAATTTTTTCAAGGATTTTAACTCACTATAAGCAGTTATGGAGTATTGAAATATAATATACAGGACATTAACATAAAGCAGGCTACATGTTGAAAAGATTAAATTACTAAATTTACAAAAAGCACATTCTAAAAATAAAAGTAGAATTCTGGGCTAAGTTACCTACACTGCCTAAGGAATCACAAGTACTAGAAATTCTTTATTAAATTCTTCCAAATTACCTATGAAAAGATTTCACCAAACAACATATGGTGGAAATCTATACAGAAGTGACCTGGAACTTCTGTAGCAATATATGTCTTTGAAACAGTCAAATAGAAAAAAAAGAGTGGCTCCTAGTAATAGTGATCCCAGAGACCCTATACTTCATTGAAGGTGGTAATGCCAGATGGCACTAGATCCTACCATATTTAAGGAAATAAAATATGGGGCTCTAGTTAAAAGTACATTCACAACAGACAAAGGGAAGCTTAGAATCGACATCATAGTGATGGAGAACTGTTGGGGGGCGAGCCAGGCTCCCCTACAGTGCCGGGAAGCGAGTTCCCTTCTACCTCCAAAGCCGGTAGGGAATGGATGAAGACTCAGGAATCTGATGCAGTTTTAAAATGCTTTACTTATCACAGGTTCAGGCATACAAATCAGCAATAGGTAAAACCCTGTGCTTAGGATTCCCAGCTAGAACCCCAGCCATGTGTAGGCCAAGATGGCGGCCACCACGTGTTAAGGCCCTGTAAAAAGAGACAAAGACAAGACTCCCAAAGAAGAGTGCAAGCCCCAAAAGAGAGCCCCAAAAGAGAGAGAGCCAGAGAGGAAGCAGCCTAGTTTTTATACCCCTGCAACTCAGACCTCCCACTATTATGGGAAGCAGGGGGGGTCAAATGCCCTCAGGTAATTTCTCCCAGCACCTCACCTAGGCCCTTTTTTATGCTAACGTCAAGAGCCAAGATCTGCCTGGAAATGCCTTTATAGGGTAGAGAAGGGGGTTTCTGAGATGGCATGTTCTGTACCAAAGACTAATACTAATGCCAGTTAAATATTTCTCCAAGCCTTCACAAGTGTCTCCTCTACTTCACGGTAGTTTTGTATTTTAGTAGCCTTTGAATTATCAGGGAGCCATGCTTGCTTGCTCAGAGGCAAACAGCATTTCTCTCTGGGCTAATTACTTAGAGATCCAATGTGGCCAGGCAAATATGCTGGTAAAATCTAGCTAGTCCCACGATGATTGTGGTAGCATGAGAGAATATTTATATCAGCCAGTACAGAATACATGGTCAGATAAACTGCCACATTTAAACTACCCCCATATCTACAAAGCGATCTGCAGGAGGCAATCCAGGGCAGATGCAGAGGCTTTTAGGCTTTTAGGTGTCCTGCAACAGGGAACTGTGACATGACGCTTTATTAGAATATTGGGGAAAATATAAACTTTAGAACAGAGTGGACCCAATTTTCCTTTTTTCATACTATCTTTTCCGACATTCAGAGGCCAGATTTTTAAATAATAAATTTAGAGTTGTTTTCCCCAAACTGATCTGTTCCATGGAACATCTAAGAACAGTTCATCATTGGAAGGTAAACACTATCAGAGAGCAGCATAAACCAAAGGAAATTTGCAGAAAATTGAAGGGAAATTGAAATGTTTGATAGTGTTGTATTAGGATAAAAAGAAATTTTGGTATAACTCTTCACTTTTGATTTCTCTGAAGTAGATATTTGGAAAACTCATTGTAAAATCTATATTCTGTAAAATACTATAAACCAGAAAGAATATCTGATAATCAACAAGTAAAAGACAAGAATACCAGCGTATTAGTAAATTATCTTTCTCAATCTCTTGCTTACTTTTTTCTTGAGTATTTTTCTACAGTGTGCAACTGTGGCTTAATTTCCATAAATTAATGCAGAGTCTCTAATAACCAGGTGGAGACATCGTGATCCCAAATGCTTTGTCCCAGAAACCAGACTGGTCTTGGATGACCCTCTCCTGCCTTCCCTGGGAGAGCTGGCCATTATGAAACTCCATGTCACTTGCTCATCCCTATATTTTCTGAAAGGTGGGCAATTTTATAGCATAGTTTACATGAGCTTCTTCACACCTATCTCTGTTATTTGAAAGACTGAAATATGATTTAAAATCAGAGAGCAATTACAGAGAGTCTCCAACATACTTGAAATGAGAAAAAAGAAAAATCTGTTCACTACCTTGCAGGAATGTCAAAGGGTCAAAAACTGGAGTTTTCTCCATCAAGATCTATTCATACCTTATTTTCCCCCTTCACTTTCCCAGTGTTTTAGAAAACACTGGGAAATAAGGGTGTTAAACAATCCTAGGAAAAAAAACCCACTAAAGTCTGCTTTGAAATCCCTGTAGATTAATTTATAACTAAAATTTTACTACTCTCTGTTTATGACAGGTTAATACTTAAGTTGAAATATATTGCATAAAGTTAAAGCAAGGTAGGAGAAATAGTGCTGGGGTTAAGGCACTGCCCTTGCCTGGACCCAACCTTGTTCAAAGTTTCCTGGTGGGGCTCAGGATGCCATATGTGATGCTGATGATCAAATAAAAGGTTAGTTAGCTTTAAACAATCTCTAACATTAAAACTTAAAAAAAAAAACTTCCAAAGTCTGTAGGGATCACAAACAGCCTTGTTGGTACTGAAGAATAGAATTTCTCTTAGTTATAATATCATAGTTATTGCTTTGCACGTTGCCCAAATTAATAATGCCTAAAGAAAGATATATTAAAAAGTTAAATCAGAACCAGCGAGATACTTCAGAGCTTGGGGCATATATAGTGCATCTGCCTAAGACTAGTTTTATTCCAGCACCATATGGTTTACTGAGAGTTACAAGCAACAGCTCTGGAGTTCATGAGTTCCAATGAGTATGACTGTGGTGTTCCCTGGCACTGAGTATCTGACCTACTCTGCTTCCCTGGGTCCTAACAGAGAACTTCCAGCCCATTAGTCTTGTATCAGAGGAATATCCTTTCAGTCCCCTAAGCATCACTTTTGCAGGTCTCTACCAACCCCCAAATAAAATGACTAAATTACTTTTTATTAAGCACTTAAAAAGCAAAACAAAATACCAGGTTGGTGCATATTTGCCTGAGCCCAGGTGCTGCTTGAGTCCATGTGGCCCAACACTGTGGTGTCCATGCACATGTGTTGCCCACATCTCCCCTCTCAATATGGTACTTTCATGTTTATGTATCTAATGCTGGGATTAGATATGTAAGCATATGTGTGTAGGGTGTCTCTCTACCTTTGGAGATGCCTGCATTCTCTCTTGAATGCATTACTCTCTCAATTTTTTTCCCTCCTTTCCCTTCCCAAAAGTCCCCAAATAAAAATCTGCTTTTGCTTCAGAAGAAAAAAAAAA
Source organism: Cryptotis parvus (assembly GCA_021461705.1). Lineage (NCBI taxonomy): Eukaryota > Metazoa > Chordata > Mammalia > Eulipotyphla > Soricidae > Cryptotis > Cryptotis parvus. Next base: position 14,084 of record JAJIBD010004961.1, read on the forward strand.
GGTAAACATATATAAAATGAGCTGGTCTAATATTTTGGAATAAGAAACCCTAACAACTTATATTAAAGTTATTTATATACCTATCTATGGTAAAGCATAGGGGGAAATTATATAAGAAAGATACTAATATATTAAGATGATTTCTCTTATAAAGCTGACAGATGGATAAACTTTTTCCGGAAGTTTCCTGTAGAATGCATAGTTCTTCTTTCTACATTTCCTGAAGAATGTGTAATTGTACTTCTTCATGTTGGAGATTTTTAGTCATTAGTTTTTCAATGCTTTCCAATAAAATGCTTTAAGAAAAAACTCAAAAGGAGAGGAATTTATTGCCTCAGAAAGATTAAGAAAACTAACAGGAGAGAACTGAGGAGCAACAGAGCACATTCTCTTATGCAAACACACACATTCACACTAGAAGCTGGGGTAAATTTAATAGAAACCATCAAATTTCATGTCTAAAGCAGACAATAAAACAAAAGAGTAGATTTGGAGATCTCTCACCCTCTCTAGGTGAGGGAGTAGGTTTCCCCTGCCAACAAGGAAGGGAAAGAGTCAGCAGGATGTGAGAGTAGACTGATTAAGAGTTGATCTAGATCATCAAAGAGATGCAAATGACACATGAATAATAAATATTGATAGCTATCCATAGCAATGTGAAGACATAGATGTATTAGATAAAGGACTGGGGAGGTAGCTAGAGAGCGTTTGCTGCAAGCAGAAGCTCTGAATGGTTCCCTGTTTCTCTGAGGTAACCAAATCATCACACTGCTGGGAGCAAAATCTCTTGCCTGCACTGTGAGCGCCTCCCTCAGTACCCTCCTGCCAAATACCATTAAACTCATCATATAGAAGGCAGTTAAGTAGGGGATTCCATGGCACTGAATTTCAGGAAGGTATGCAATGTTTTAAGACATAAAATAAGTTCTAAAAATAGTGTTATCTTGTTCCCTTCTCTAGCAAAGAACACCATCACAAGACCCAAAGTTCTGATTTCTTCTTGGACAATCAAAAAAAAAAGCCCCTCCCTTTTCTTTGACAATGCTCCAGTAAAGACTCATTTGCCTAGAAGTCCCCAAGCTAAAACAGCTCAGCTCAACAAGACCTAAGGCAAATTCTGCACTCAGTTATGGAGTTGCCCACAGGCTTTGTGATTTTTTTTTACTTTATGGCAGGTCATTGTGTAATTGCATGTGCCTTTTTGGGTGGGGCTGGCAGTTCCAAAGCATGTACCTTAGAGGCCTGGAATTCAGTGCTGGGGAGCACCAATGTTATATCCTCTGATATTTGGGAGAACTTACAGTGCCAGGGATTGAACTTTGAGCCTTTGCACTGTGTTTCTTTAAACTTTCTTCTAGGTTTGCCTGAGTTTCCTTGTAAGAATGTCATTTCTTCTCTGTTAGAAACTCCCTCTCAGAGAAGCCCATATACTTTCATGGTATGTCTCATTTGCTTTTTTCTTTCTTTATTTATTTGTTTTTAATAGCACTATTTTGCTTTGCCTCTCTGTCTCCCTGAAAAACTTCACAACTAAGAACCTGGATCAAATGGAGGTAAAGACCTTTATTTTTCATAAGAAAGTGAAACCTTGCCTCCCATTACTAAATAATATAAAAGTAACTTCTTTTGTTTAACTTTTTGTTGTTTGTTTTAATTTTTGAGCCATAGTGGACTGTTCTCAGAACTTAGTCCTGACCACACTCAGGGATCACATCTAGTGGGGTTTGGGGAACACATGTATTGCTGGGGAAAATGGAAAATTACAAAAGAAAATGTAACCAGGGGCTGGAGATATAGTATACTGGGTAGGGTCCTTCCCTTGCATGTTGGATGCCAAATGGTCTTCTGAATCCCGCCAGGAGTGATACCAGAGCTCTGAGGCAGAAGTAAGCCCTGAGCACGCTAGGTGTGCCCCCACCCCTAAAAAGAAAGAAAACATTACCAGAATCTAGAATGCACTTTTAAAATGCAGCAATGTTTAGAAATTAGGGAAATGTGATAATAAAAAATGGAAAATTTTAACAACCTCCGTAGATGTCTATGAATATTTAATAAAATTTCATTTTTATTTCAAGTGAAAAATCATATATCCTAGCATAAAACAGGGGAAGAATAAAATAAAAACAGTGTGACAGACTCATGAAAGTGTATCTGTCAAAAAATACAGCAAGAACAGTATTTTCTTTAATTTCAGGAGCAGAACATCATTACCATTATTCATGATTTTTCTAGGGATCTCAGCTAGAGGAATTAAATTTTATAAATGAAATGCAGTATGACTTTTGGAAGAAAGAGACCAAATTGTTCTTATTTGTTGATGAATCATTTTCTTCCTAGGAAAGCCAGCAAATCAACTGAAAATTACAGAACATCCCTATCAAAATACCATCACTGAGCATTTGACATTGAAAATGATACCTAAGGGATAAAAGCTTAGTCTGAAAAAATTAGTAATGTGTGAGACTATGGAAATGTGTGAGTTTGTTTCATGGTGTGCATCTGTTTATATGTGTCTGTATAAATATGTCAGTGTATAAATATATAGTTATGCGTGCGCATGCATATTGGTGATTGCACATTTAGGATGTGTGCATGTGTTGTATAAGTCTGTATGCTGATATAGAGAAAAATGGAAGCAGTGCCTGCTGGAAAAAATAAGAAACTAAAAAGTATTGTCTAGGAGATTTTTGATTCAGGGGAACTGGTAAGCATGAGGTCTGGGAGGCAAGCAAAAACCAGCCTGGATCATGCTCAATGTGAAGCTTCTAACGAATAATTAGCAAGAGAGTGACACATTCAATTTACATGTTTAGAATATTACCTTGACTATTGTTTTGGAAGACTGAAAGCTACTTAGATAACCACTATAATCATTTACGCTCTGACAGCCTTAGTTACAAGGATCCTGATACTCTGAAAAGAAATAGACTGATCTGAGATGTATTTTGGAAGTGTAACTAATTAAACATGCTAATGAAATGAATGTAGGTCAAGTAAAAAGGGAATTCCAACCGACAGTGAACAGGAACTGGGTGTATGATATTGTTTGCACTAACTAGAATAACAAATATCACCAGGGTAGAGAGATAGGACCAGAATTAAGATACCTGACTTGATGTGATCATCAACAGTTGGAACTCCTCCACCACGGGGTATGGCCCACACCCTCCCTCATGTATTAGCTCTAAACTTCACTGGAGGTCTATGGCAGGTAAAATTATAAACTGATTTTCGGTTTCCTAGTCTGAAGTGCCCATTAGATATTTCAGAGATGATCAGTTTGACAAGAGAAGAAACTGGGGTTTCAAGGAGAAGTTGGGTCAGACACGCAGATATGGAAAACGAGTATGTGGTGGTTTTATCTATACAACAAATCAAAATCTCAAAAACATATACAGGGAAGCTGGGGAAAGGTCCCAAGTTTAATTCCCTTTGTAGTGCAAAATTTATACATTTTGTGGACAAAAAGGAGAAAAAAAAGAGGAAAATATGTCAAAGGAAAGAAATGTCACAGAAAGCAAAGATTAAAAGTCACTCAAGGAAAGGCACTTAACAGGTAAAAGTTAACATGAATTTCACATGCTGAAAATTGAGCTACATGACTTGGACAAGAAGAAACCAAATTCATTAGTGTACTAGAAAGAAAACAAAATATGAGGAAGCAGTTATGTGTAAAGAATGGCCATAACACTGACAAAAATTAGTGACAAAAAATGGGACAATACCAGGAAGGTGAGAATCATTCTGCCAGTGATTTGTAACACTTCATTACAGATGAAAATCATCTGAGAATCATTACAGTTCAGAAAATTATGGTTTAGTCTTATATTCTACAGGCTAAGAAGTTCCCCATCAAGACTTGTGATGAACGTTTTCTACAGATGAAATAGCAAAAACTATATTCTGTGCAGTAGTAGATGAAAGTCACAGAAGTCTAATTACAGGACAATGACACGGGATGAGATTGGCAGAAGAGATAGGAAACAGGAATCATGTATTGATTCCATGTCAAGCTTACCTAATGCATTCAAAATACACAGGTAAAAAAACACACTGAGTTCTAGGTTAAGCTGAACAATTACTTTCGGTTCTCTGTGACACATTAATAATACACTTTCTGGAACTGGGCAGTATTATGAGACTTGAGTCTTCTTTTCATAATTTTTATAAATTATTTTATTTCCCTGTCCCTTGCCCTATTTGTCGTTGTGATATCCAAAAGATCCATACTTGCTTGTGCTACATCAGGGACCTCAAATATTTGTACTACCAGAAGTGCTGTGCATGTGGAATTGAATTGCACTCTCATTCCTTCAAGGAGGTGCTCTCCTGTGAGCTAACCCTGGGTCCCACTAATAAGTAAGTCTTCTAAATAGGGATTTGAGGATGAACATTCCTCTGTTCAAAGCATTTAAAGCAAACCTTTCCATTAAAAAGTGAGTTCTTTACAGAGAACGCAGGACAGAGGGCCCTCTGTATGGAAGATCTTTCTCCTACCACGCACCAGAGTCAGCTTAACTGATGTCCAATAGAGAGGAAAGTGAGATTCCATTATTTGCTTTCTTTCCTTTTCCTAAAAGTCATTATTTCCCCAAAAAAGGAAATGAAAATTGCACCAATGGTCCTCCTTTACTTCTCCTCCATAGAGGGATTATGGTATAAACTTTGTACTTACCTAAATTTTATATCCATTGCTAATATACACAGCAAGAGAGAGAGAAAAGAGAGGGAGAAGTTATGACTGTAGACACAGGGAGGTCTTCTGTTTACTGAAACTCATTTCCAGCTAGTAGGGTCAATTGAACTAAATGATTTTCATACCATCACATCATTCAATAATTTCCTTATCTTCTACTGCTGTGTGTATGCATATGTGTGTAGATAACACCTAGTTTAGATTGTTCAAGACTTCCTCCTGGCTCTGTGTTCAGGGATCACTCCTGGGAATGCTCAGGGAACCACACATGGTGCCAGGGATTGGGATGGCCACTTCCAAAGTGGCCTTCTGTCCTATCTCTCCAGTTTCCCAAATTTTCTAATAGCAAAAATGTAAAATAAAACCTCATAGAAAAGCAACATTGTTTTTTAAAAAGTACAATTAATGTATAGTATGTGAATAATGAACAAAGAATATATAAATTTAGTCCCTTGACTAAAATTATTAGATTTATATGTACTAATGTCAAAAGATGCTTAATGTGAGTGTACAAACAGCTGTAGGACACAACATATGAAATAATGATTTTCTTTGCATTCTGTATTTGTTGCATAAGTATATAATAAAAATATTTGCATATATATAAACAAGAAAAAACAAAGAATACTGTAAATGTTCAACCTTTGTAAAGTTATACTGGGTGTCAGGAGAAATCAGATGAATTTAGATTACTTTCCTTTCTATGCTTTTTATTTTTGCTTTATTTATTTATTTTTGGTAGGGTACACCCTGCAGTGCTGACTGCTTGTTCTCTGCTCAAGAAAGGTCAGGGCTGAGGGTGACCATATGTGGTGCCAGGGATCAAATTTGTACTCTCTCTCCAGCACCTAAATGCCTTTGTTCTGTTTATTTACTTACTTATTTATTTATTTTTAAATTTTATTAAAACACTGTTGGAGGACAGGTTTAGCTATTTTGGGAGTTTTGTTGTTTTGCCCACTCCCAGCTTAATCTACTTAAGTCAAGGTTCATTCTAATGAGATTTCTCTTCTATGTAAACACTGCTAGAGGGTGTGGCAGTTACAGAAGTCACTTTGATTGAATAACTTCTGACTTATACATCTACTAAGACTTCTATGTTTTCTAGATTGGGCACAGCTCCTCTTTTATACCCACTGCACCCAACGTGGGACAGTTAGAATTTACCAGGAGACTACCACTTTGGCTATGCTGAGACTATAGGAAGGATCATACTATTTTGCTCTAAGCAGGCGAGTGTGATCCCTTCAGTACACAAGAACAAGATACTCAGAATCACCCTGGTGCAGATAATAATAAGAAGGAAATTGTGGGTACCATCTAGATTACATGAAGCTCATGAAGTTAAGATGTATTACTTTATACCAGCCCCTCTCTCTCTCTCTCTCTCTCTCTCTCTCTCTCTCTCTCTCTCTCTCTCTCTCTCTCTCTCTCCAGTGTTTTACATAAGAGATAATCTCCTTAGTCAGTGGCATAACCTTTGTTTATACCTGCAATAGGGTGTGGCACTACACTCTTTGTTCTTTGTTGACATGACAACCTCCCGATCGGATTACTTGGGTGTATATAAGGGCTGACTTGAGGCCCCTCCACTTTTTTTACCTTTTTGCCTTTGGGGCCTTTTAGCTTTCGGCTTTTTGGCTCCCTCAGCCTTGCGGCTTTTGGCTTTTGGCTTTTTGCTCTTTGGCCCTTTGCTTCTTCTTCTGGGTAGGACTCAGCTCGGGTGAGATCCTCTCTCTTTGGTGGGAGACTTAGGCTCTTTTGTATGGTCTTAAGTTTGGGCCAGAGATAAAGTTTGTTCATTATATTGGAGTGCTGTGGAAGAGCTTTTGTACTATTAAAAGCCTTTCTGGAACTGCACCGGAGTTTTCATCTGTTCTCCTGGCGTCCTCGGAGGTAGAACACAACCTCTGTCCTGACACTGTCGGGGACCCGGCGGCGTTCCCGACAAAACACCATGATTTACAAATTTCTTCACAGTACAGTTGTCACACACATTCATTGTGTGACACCAGTCTTACCACCAGAGTGCCCCTACGGCCACCAAAGTCCAAAGCCTCCCACCCACCCCCATTCTCAGAGCCAGCTCCCCTAGCCCTTTGAAATCACATTGAGCATGGCAAGATACATATGGGAAAGGTTTTGGTAAAGATTTGATACTAAGCAGGGTTGTTGTGTTCAAATGGTGGGTGGCTGCTGGAAGGAGCTGTATCATTTGTGTCTCTGGTCAGTCTCCCCAGAGAGTTCCTCATAAGTCCTGGCTCACACGGGGTGGTGAATGGTCTCTCCACAGCTCATAGGTGTAACCACCAAGTCATGGGAGGTGGGAGGTGAGGGGAGGGGCCTCAATCCTTGCTCTAAGCCCCTTATCCACAGCAACCTTCGCGTTTACTGTCCCCGCAATCTGTAATGGAACTGGCCTTGCTTTTATTTTAAATTAGAGAAAATAGTTGAAAAAACAATTCCACAGAGAGATATATTTTTAAAATTAAATTGAGTTAAGATACTACATAATTCTTTATCAAAGTATTCAGATCAATACCGCAGTAATGTGTCCACGAGCATGGTAAATATTTTTATTGCTCTCTTCAATATTCATTTTTTTTGTTTTTCTCTCTAACATTTTCACTGACATCCTAATGTATAAATTGAACAAATTGTGTATCGAAGTTTCCTGGAACTCACATCCCTCCCAACTGTCAATCCAATTTCCTGCTTGTGTTTTTCTGCTTACATTCTTCATGTTCTCTCTTTATCCACCCCAGTAGGGATTTATTCATCTTACTTCTCTCATCTGTGTCGCAAGTGACCACCAAATCGTCAGTTTGAGTGAACACTTCCTGGGTTGCTGTCTTGACTGCTCAGCAGAATTTAATAGAAGTGGCCATGTTTCATTTTCATTCTTGATACACTTTAAACCCATGATTTCCATATCATAAGTAAGACATATAATTACAGGTACTGAAGCTCTTTTCGACATTTTTATTCACTTCCACAATTTCTTAAAACAGGACTTCCCCACACTCATTCCTTAGACCTCTTATCTGATTTCCCTGTACTCACTCCATATCTGTTATATCCCCCACAAGGCTCTGAATGCTGTGAAAGAGTAATGTCAGCTGCAGCAGTGAACTCTGAAATCACAGTAAAAAAAAAATAGAGCTTTACTTAGTTCGTAGAAGCTGCATGCAGATCTTACTAACATTTATTTTATGAAGAGGAATTTTATCATTTTATGCTTTCCTTCTCCATTTTTTTTTCTTATTCTCATTCCAGGGACTTGAATTGTGGAGTTGTTAACTGAAGATAATATTTCTGGTATTAATGCTTTGATGGTAGAGCTGTGTGGCACAATATGATCATGTGCTTACTGGAAGGTAGGTTTAATATGCAGAACATGAAAGTTGGCTAAGCACACAGACAGAAATACAATCTTCTGGGAGGATGTATTTTGACTGTATTTAGATGCTGAGAAGTCATTTTAACTCAAAAGAAGGTCAAAACTATTGTGACTGAATACTCATATCTGCCTAATAATCTGAAACTATTTCCTAATTTCATAGTTAGAAATAGAATAGAAAAGGTACCCCAAATTTCAAATATTTATCAGGGAATAATGTCTACTGAATGTAAAATATTTAGAAAAATGTTACTAAGTTTAGATGTCATAAATTTTAAAAATTGCTTAGAAGCACATGTGTTGTAATAAGCTTACTATATGCGTAACAATGACAGATACTAGATAAGAAATACGGGAGAAAAGCACTTGCCTGGTTTGCAGCAAACCCCAGCACAATCTCTGAATGGCATACAGTACCCTAAGTATTACAAGGGACCAGTCGCAAGCACTGAATCAAGAGTATATCTGGAGTACCACTGCTGTGACCCCAAATTACCCTCTCAAGTCGCCACTCAATAATAATAGTTAATATGGGGCCTGAGCGATAGCCCAGTGGGTAGGGCGTTTGCCTTGCATGCGGCCGGCCCATGCCGGCCGGATTCAATCCCGGCATCCCATATGGTCTCCCAAGCACTGCCAGGAGTAATTCCTGAGTGCAGAGCTAGGAAAAACCCCTGAGCATCGCTGTGTGTGACCCCCAAATAACAAAAAAAATTATAATAATAGCTAATATAAGCCAGAGGTTTTTTTTTACTGAAATACATATGATTCCATCTCTCGAAAATACAGCACAGTAAATAGTCTTTATTCATATTGGATAATAATAAACAGACTACATGACTTATTGAAATCCCAAAGAAAGCTATTAATTGCATCTGGATTCAAATCCAAGCAATGCATCTCCAAAGTTTGTGATTCTAGATAATAAACAATGTCATCTCTAAAATATAAAGACCAAAAAAACATCAAAAGCATGAAAATATTCATGTCTATGTGGTTTATGCTATATATTTATACTGTATACTTATATGTTTATATATAACCACTTAAATTTTGTAAATTTAATAGTATCTGCTTATTAATTGGTTATAGACATTTTAGAAAATGCCTTTAATGGTAAGATATATAAAATGAAATAAATAATCAAAACATCTCAGTAATGGCATTTTTTTTAGTTTCTACATAAAAATAACTATTTTAACTCCTCAGATGTAAAAAACTTTAGTCACAGATTGACTACTACATCTTAACATTATCAGTATTATCATTATCAAAATGGCAAAACACAGAACTCTTTATATATTTTGATTGCAAATTCTTGATTTATCAGGAAAAGAAATCTAAATTCACATAGACAGCACATAGTAGAAAAACTTATAAGGCATATTAGCAAAATTGCCTTGTCTATAAGACTAACTGAATTAAATAATCATCTTCACTAGCCAGTAATGCTGTTAGTGCCATAAACTCTATTGCAAGTACTATCACTGAAGTCTTTCCATCCAACACAATCTTTCTATCTCACTAAGATTAGAGAAAATATATAAAAGCTCTTGCTTTATTCTCACTTGAATCATAGATGCCTCATTATACAACAAAGTCCACAATTCAGGAGAGGACATAGTAACAGGTAGAATATTTAAGTTGACATCCATTCCCTTCTATCATTTGAAAGATCACTTCTCTTTCAATCGTAAAGCCTTATTAGCATTAAATGGATTTCTGGAAGGACCTTTCCTTTTTCTTCTACCAAAAGGACTGAATAATTGTATTTATACTCTTAACAATGCTCATCTTATGACCAGATCATACTTTTAACCTCACTGCCAGATATCTAAAATACCCTGAATTAGCTAGGTTCTTATCTGGATGGAATGAAATTGACTTCTCCCTGAAGTATAAAAAAATTCTGAGGTAATGTATATTCTTTGGTTAGTACTTTCTTACAATAAAGAAAGGAAAGTTAAAAGCTATCTGTTATACTTAGTAAAAAATTTTTAATACTGAAAGAGCTGGAAAAAATCATTAATGACATCAGCAATAATAATTCAATGTAATTTTATTTTAAATACTAAAACTTGTATATTTGACCTTTAATAACATGTGAAAGAAATAGACTCTATCCTATAGTAGTGAAAGACATTTTTCATACTTTTATACTCCTATTCAAATCTCTTTGATAGCCACACCCACCTGCCCACATACCAAATTCCACAGGATGGATATGTCATTCCCAACGTTCTCCCTTCTGAAATCCAACATGCCATCTCGTTGGTAAAGAAGGGAACAGCACCATACCCAGATAAAGTCAGACCCGAACACCTGAAGAATCTGCCATCGGTACTCATCAATACACTAGCTCGGCTCTTCACACGCTACCTAACCGAATGCAAGGTACCCTCCCAGTGGAAAACCAGCAGGACAGTTCTACTGCTCAAGAAGGGAGACATTCAAGACATTGGCAACTATCGCCCCATTTGCCTGTTGTCCGTCATCTACAAGCTGTTTACACGAGTCATCCTGAACAGGATTGGCAGAACACTAGATGAAGGACAACCATGCGAGCAAGCTGGCTTCAGAAAGGATTCAGCACAATCGACCATATCCACACAGTAACCAAGCTCATCGAGGTTTGTAGGGAGTATAAGATGCCACTCTGTCTCATGTTCATTGATTTACAGAAAGCCTTTGATTCTGTGGAGACTGAAGCAGTCATCAAAGCCCTAGCCAAACAGGGTGTTCAAACCCAATACATCAAGATCCTTTGTGAGCTGTATTACGGATTCACCACCAGGGTCTCACCATTCTACAAAGAAGTGATCATTGATGTCAAAAGAGGGGTTCGACAGGGTGATACCATTTCACCAAAACTCTTCAGCGCCACCCTCGAGAACATCATGCAACAATTAGAATGGGAAAGAATGAGATTGAAGATAGATGGTCAGCAACTACACCACCTCCGCTTCGCTGATGACATCGTTCTAATAACACCAAACATTAGCCAAGCAGCACAAATGCTTGCCGACTTTGACCGAGAATGTGGAAAGATAGGTCTACAGCTGAATCTGAAGAAAACTATGTTCATGAAAAATGAACTAGTTCCTGAGGCCCCTTTCACTCTCAATGGAACACACATCTCTGAATGCAGCAGTTATGTGTACCTAGGTCGAGAAGTCAACATGATGAACAACCTAAAACCTGAGCTGTGCAGGAGGAAGAGAGCGGCATGGAATGCCTTCAAAGGCATTGAAGAAATAGCTAAAAGGACCAAGAACCTCCGGCTACTGGCACATCTCTTTGACTCCACTGTTCTCCTTGCATTAACATACGCCTCAGAGACCTGGGCCCTACGAAAGCAGGATGAGAATGCTATTCGGGTCTCCCAGAGAGGAATCGAAACAGCTGTGCTTGGAATATCACGCCTCACTCAACTGAGAGAAGGAATCCGAATTCTGACCTCTGTCGCTATTCCAGAATCAGGGACACTGTCTTGTTTGCCAAGGCATCGAAAATCAGATGGGCTGGACATGTAATGCAATTTGGAAACAACCGCTGGACTAGAGCCATTACCAACTGGATCCCACGGGATGTCAAAAGATCACGTGGCCGCCCACCTACAAGATGGTCAGACTTCCTTGTCAAGACCCTGAAGGAACGGTTTGAGGCTCTTCATATTCCTGAATCAACCAGATGCCATTGGGCTACATTGGCACGTGATAGGGTCCAATTGAAATGTTACTGGCGCCCGCTGGAGCAAATCGATGAGGGGATTCAAGTGATCAAGTGATCACGTGATCAAGTTATTTTTCCACTATATTTGTCTTCTCACTGATTAACAATACCCTGCTAGCAACTGGAAGCTCTACTGAGCATTATATACATTATATTTTGTGCAATTACAATAAACTAGAGAAAATTTCAATCAGAAATCTTACAAGAGAAAATAAAAACACAGTTTTGCCTCCCATTGACAAGAATCCACATTGTATACATATAAATCTAGTTAAAATATATTTAATCCACTCTTTCTCCTGCTTTTTAATTAACTACAACTATAATTGTATAGCTTTATCCTGCTTCCCTTGAACCATTCCTTTTATAAATTCTTGTTTAATAGGGAAAAATGGAAACATTACTGGCATCTGCTTGAGCAAATCAACAAATAACGGTATGTCAAGCCATCAAGTGATCAAGTGTTATGAAAGTAAATGTATACATTTTCTACTATTCTAAAAACAATACTTTTAATAAAAAATTTATACTTGAATGGTTCAGCTCTGAGGTACTTTGCACTTCATGTTAATGTTCATTGTATATATCTCATCATTTTTATTTGAAAATATAACTCAAGCCTTTAATGTATATAATTAAAATCTAACTTTCATCAATCTCTGGTAGTAACTTATTGTCTAGATAATTTTAATTATTTTTACAAATATTCGAGAAGTATTCTAGATATTCTCCTTATACACATAAAACTTAGTTCCCCAATTCTCATGAAGAGTTTTTACTGGGCTTTTGTCATTGTTAATAATTATCGTTTGCCTAATGTGTGATTTTACTTATTATATCTCAATCACAATGTTCTTAGCTCTTTAAGGATAGCAATCAAAATACGTATTTTCTCCATCACTGCATTCCTAGAACTTGTTTTTGTTTGGAGAATGAAAGCCTTCATGTGGAGAGTGAGGAAACTCCCAAAGTGTGATCATTAGCTGTTGGGGAGAAGGTAACAGAGATTGTTACAGTAGTAGAAACCATACCCAAGAGATTGTAGTACTTCAATAAGAGAAATATCAGCATTGTGAGCCTTCTGTGTGGCTCCCAAAAAGCTGAGAAAAACAAAGGGCAAAAGGTTAAAGTGTGTTCATATCAACTTCCTGATAGAATATGTTGTTCTATTTCCAAGAATAAACTGCATATATCAGGAATCTTTTTATTAGCATATTTGCTTTTCTTAAATTGTTATGACACTAATGTTTTATTTTTCTATACTGTATTTATGTTCCCTAATCTGTAAAGCTTGAAAAAGACTGGAAATTAGTAACCTTTAATAGCAGGCTATTGCTGTAAATTTAAATCTTTATTTTTATAAATTTTAGTTCGAACAGTCTTTATAAAGTATAAATAAAACAACTTGAGAGAGGGTCATGGATGTACCTCAGTGACAGAGCACTTGCTTTGCATGTGAGAAACCCTGGGTTAAAGCTTTAGCAACAAGGAAAAAAATAAATTAAAAGCTTTAAAATAGTTTTGGAGAGAAATCAGATTTAAACTAAAATATGGGTGTTACTTCCATTTTCTTGTTTTTGTTTTGGGGTCACACCCAGCAATGCTCAGGAGTTACTCCTGATTTTGCCCTTAGGAATTACTACGTTTTAATACATTTATTTCATATCCTCCAGCATGCTAATGTTTTAGAGTGATATTTTTTGAGGGGGAGACACACCCCGCACCTCAGGGATATTCCTAGCTCTGCGCTCAAAGATCACTCTTGGCAGTGCTCAGGGAACCTACGGGATGTCAGGTATGAAACCTATGTCATGTTAGCCACTTGCAAGGTGAGAAACCTACCTGGCTTTACTATCTCTCTGGTGCCATAACTGTTACTTCTTATACTTAGGATTCTTAGGCTGTTGAGATATTTCAGTAAATAAATTTACTCTCTCATAAAATGCATCAGCTAAAGCATGTTGTCTATTAAACAGTGTCTGCAAGGGCTTCATTATCAACAAAACTTTTAAACTCATTTAAATTTTATATCTACAGAGGAAAAATATCTAGAGTGATTAAAACTTCCTTGCTTGTTATTATCCTTTATAAAATGCAAGTGAAAATAAATTGGCCAAGGACCATAATTTTTATACTTCTATTTCTAGAATCACAGTAATTACTAATGATAAAACAAATAAGCATGTAAAGATAGGTATGATTCACAATAACTTTTTCTTTCTTCCTAACACAGACTGACATTAAATTTTTCCTTAAAAGTTTATCACTGATATCTAGGAACCAAGATTATTATCTTCCCAGTTTTAACCATAGAGTATGTATCACCTTATCTGTTCTCCCATAGAAAAATAATACATTTTTATATTCCAATACTTATTATCTTTATATTTAATTATCAGTTGAAAGATTAGTTTTCCAATGGTATTTTTCAACTTTTGATAACAAGGAACATTATTTATTTGTCTATAATACATAGCACATCATCTAGTACATACCAGCATCCAATAAATATAAATAAATACAAGGAAAGCAAAAATATGAGACACAAAGGAATGAAATTGTTCACAAATAATGTTGCTGAAGAATTAAGTCTTACAGAAGTATAATAGACCTTTCCTTCTTTTTTTCTTTCTTTCTTCCTTTTTCTTTTTTTTTCTTTTTTTGAGTCACACCTAGGAATGCTCAGTGCTTATTCCTGTCTCTGAACGCATTCAGGAATTACTCTTGATGGTGCTTGGGGACCATATGGGATACCAGGGAATCAAACTCAGGACAGCCAAGTGAAAGGTAAATGCCCTACCCGCTCTACTACAATCACTGTATCACTGTGTCACAGTCTTCCCGTTGTTCATCGGTTTGCTCAAGCAGGGACCAATAACATCTCCGTTCGTCCTGTCATAAGCAAGTATAGCCCAAGGACATCTGCTTGCTCGAGAGACAGGAAAAGCCTCAAAACATTCTTCAGATCATGGAATTGAGGTCCATAATTGTTACTAGTTTTTGGCATATCAATTAAAACACGGGTAGCTTGCCAGGCTCTGCCATGTAGGTGGTATACTCTCAGTAGAAGGCTTTCATCTCGAGCATCTGCTGATGAAACTTAAAGGGAAAGATCAGGTTTTCTCTTGGGTGGAGCTCTGAGGAACTGTGGAGTCTGGATGTTGAGAATGACTGACCGCAATATGTGTGGGTTGCTCTGGCTTCTTGCTAGGCTTACTGGGATGACAGGTATCGGTTAGAACCTGCCTAGAACTGTATACAGTGTATAAGTGTGAAAGATCCTGGAAAGGACCAGATCCTAAAATCAGTAATATCTAAGAATGTCACAGGGCCGCAGATCTGTGGATCTGGCGTGGGTCTCTCTTCTGGGGTAGCTGGCATGAAGGTGGAGGAAGGGTTGGAGAGCCCAAATCTCCCTCTCCAAGTCCGGCCAGCATGCCCCCCCACCCCCGCATGTGTGAGCGAACCCTTGAAGCAATGTTCGACTTGGCCAGGGGCTGGCCCAGCTCCTTATTCGGAGGTCAGCTCCATGGGTTGTTTCCATGTGGGGTCGAGTAGCGCAGCTGTGGAGTGGATGGGTCTGGATCTCTTTCTGGGTTGCCGAAGGAGCTGTACTACAATGCAATAATGTATTCTGCTCTCTCTTAACTCGCATAGTGTCTTCTTTCCTTTTTTTACATTTCATTTTCTTTTCAAAGAAACTATTACTAGACTGAGTACATTTTCAGTTAGAGCACAAAATCTACTAAAAAGCAATGAATGAAAGAATGACTACCAAACAACAACAATAACAAAAGTATTCATACAGTGCTGGAGAGATAGATATGTACAGTGGGTAAGGCGTTTTCCTTGCATGTGACCGACCCAGGTTCAATCCACAGCATCCCATATGGTCCCCAGAGCTCCACTAGAAGTAATTCCTTACTTCAGAGTCAGGAGTAAACCCTGAGCACTCCTGGATGTGCCCCTTACCCAAATTCAGACCCCACCCACCCCACCAAATGCATTTCTATACAAGAAAGTTAAAAATAAAAACTTTGTTACCTACTTAAAATGTTTAAATGTGCTTGAAATTCTTTGCTTCCTCAATGGGGTGCTTGTTAATTCTTCAATACTAAAGAATGCATTTTGTTAAACGGTGTTAATTAGATAGGGACAAATTCACCATAATTGTCTTTTGTGTTCAAAGTGGAAGCTGTTGACAGTTTTATCCAGGTCTATTCTATACCAATAACTCTCTAGCCACTGGTTTGGCTCTGCTGTCTGAAAAGCAAAGGATTTGTTAATTAGCTAGTGAGAATAATGCTTGATTGACACTACTAAATTAGATTTTGTTGACCTGCCAAAGTGAATTTTTCATTAGTATTTATTAAAAACACATACAAGCACACACACACACACACACACACACACACACACTTCCACTAAAAGACTTAAGAGCCTTAGACCGTTACTGTATTTTCCTTTCACTTTGAATTTACACAGAAGAGAACATTGTAGTAAAAAGTCTATGAGGAAATGCCAGTCTTCCCCTTTAATTATTCATCTTAAGCACATTCGAGGCCTCACTGTCTCAACAGATAAAATAGTGATAGTAATACCTCTATCACTTGATCACTTGAATCCTGTTATTCATTGATTTGCTCGAGCGGGTGCCAGTAACATTTCCATTGGACCCTATCACGTGCCAATGTAGCCCAATGACATCTGGTTTATTCAGGAATATAAAGAACCTCAAACTGTTCCTTCAGGGTCTTTACAAAGAAGTCTGAGCATCTTGTAGTTGGGTGGCCACGTGATCCTTTGACATCCTGTGGAATCCAGTCCATAACAGCTCTAGTCCAGCGGTCATCTCCAAATTGCATTACATGTATATGCAGGATTATTATTATTATGATTTCAAGAATAAATAGAAAACTGTTTACTTAATGTTTGTCCTCATGTTCATAATTAATGTTTATTATTGTATTTTATATATAAATCAATTTTGATCAATAATTTCATTATTGATGACTCTTGTTAAATAAATACATTTAGGATTAATCCTACTACTGTTTTGAAGTTGAAGTTTTTCTAATTTAGATACATGAATAAGAGTCATGAATAGATTCCTGCTTCTTTATCTTCCCAAGAACAGTCTACTGGAACAGTCAGTTAAATGAAAGTATTATACTTAATTAAATATTATTAAATACTCTCAGAACTGAATACTCACAGGTCCTCCCCTTCCCCCAGTTTAAATAATTCCACGATGCATAAAGTAAAGAGATGAATGTTAATGTTAAGATGTCAAGCAGTGTTTTGTGAACTAGACCTTTGTTGTCAAAGTAAATGAAAGGGAAATAAAGCAGGGAGTGGTGAAGGATAAGAATAAAATGAGCCATGACAGTGAGAAATAAGATGATGATGGATACAGTATGGTATAGTCTAAAAACATGTGTACCAGTTAAACATTTAGCTTATATTTGAAAACTTAATGTAAAATGGAAAGTATTTCAGAATGCTAGATTTCTGTATAAAAATTGTGAAGTTCTATAATACATAAATAGATAACCCCTAAAGTCTTCCTTTATCATTTGTGTCTCTATTAGTCAAAGATGTTTTACTAAATTTGGCACTAATTACAAAGTAGCATGCTTTCTCTGTTAACAAAACAAAAAGTTTTGCAGTATTATGCTCTTGTTTTCTAAAATATATATAGCAGGATATAATTTTGCTTCCTAGAAACTAACAAAATGATCATTAATCTGTGAAAGGCTCTTAGGATGCTTTATGAGGTAAATAATATTTTAGCTATTCTCTTCCCCTTCCTTTAGAACCTCACTTCCTAGATCTGTGCATGAATAAAAATTACTTAACTTCACGAGCTGCAGTGTTTCCATCTATAAAGTAATATCTGACTTCAATGTTTGAGATACTATGTAACTTATGGACTTTTTCATGCATAAGCTTTGTATAATTAATATTACTCGCATGCTATTAATTTTCTCCCTTACACTTGCCATTAAGATGATTTGACTATTCTTTATTCTTTTAGAGAATATCATGTTGAATATGTATAATAAACTAGAGCTTTACTGTCAAAACTTCTAAATTATAAAGTTCAATATCACTGTCTTCCCGTTCATCATTGATTGGCTCGAGGGGGCACCAGTAACATCTCCATATGTCCTGTCTCATGCTAGAAGAGCCCAAGGGTACCTGCTTGCTCTAGGAACATAAAGAGCCTCAAACCATTCCAACAGGCAAGGGAATGAGGTCTATAGTTTTACTGGTATTTGGCATATCAAATACAACACAGGTAGCTTGCCAGGCTCTGCCATGCGGGTAGCATACTTTTGTAGTCATCTCTAAATCCAGCATTTATTGAAGAATTGAGCAGCCACAAGCGGCCATACGAGCCAGGCTGTGATAGGCTGGTCTGCTGGGTGGAGTTCTGAAGAGAGGGAAGTCCGGATGTGGGAATGGGGGTCGTCTGGCTTGTTGCAAGGCTCTGCTGGGGCGGCGGCCAGGGCTAGAACCCACCATCCCTCCTGGGCGCCTTGTGAGCTGCTGGGCACAGGGAGAGCCAGTACAGCTCTGCCCCATGTCTGTGAGTCTCAAACACTGTTGGTAGAAAGCCAAAGGGGTCTGTCCTCTTGTGGAAAGGTGTTGGGTGACACGACCCCCTCCCCCTTTAAGCTCCCGCTATACTTAGCCTGCAGCCCCTCCTAGCTCAGCTTGAGATTCAAAAGCCAAAAGGCCACCTGAAGTGCTGCATTTCAATAGAGTTGTTTACCTGCCTTCCTCTCTAGGTAGCTCAACCCAATGGGCCTGGCTGGGAAGTTTTGGCAGATTTCCATCTATAAATTAAGCTGGGAGAAAGGAGAAAGGCCTTTTGCCATTTTGGCTTCCCTTGGCTTCTGCCTCTCCATTCTCTGTTGGGCTTCAACACGTGGTGGCAGCCATCTTGGCCTACACGTGGCGGGCCCAGCCGGAACCCAAATTCTGGGATTTTTCCTGTTCTTGGATTATATATCAGAACCTGTGATAGTAAAGCCTTTTAAAACTGCACCGGATTCCTGGGTTTTCATCTATTCCACTCCGGCTTTGGAGGTAGAAGGGAACTCACTTCCTGGTGCTGTTGGGGACCCCAGTGGCTGCCAGACAGAAAGGGCTCGTCATTTCTTATAAAACTAAACACATTGGGGGCGGAGGGCAGGAGGCTCTCAACGGTACTCAGGGGCCATGCCTGGGGGCCACATGTGGTGCCAGGGATCCAACCAGCCCAGACACAGTCACAGGCTAGGCAAGAGCCTTAGCCTTTATACTCTCAGACCCAAGATAAACTTCTTGAGATTCTGTTACTGTTCTCTGCTCTGTGGGCCACACCCCTCGGGGCACCCACCGTTGGGGGTGGGATTTTGCAAACACTCAGCCCTATAAGAACTCCACCCCACCCCCACCTCCCTTCCTGTCTATACACCCCAAACACCGATGGGGACAAAACACGGCTTTGCTCCAGCGCCCTCTGACAGCACCATTCCGTGCTGGCCTTCCCAGCAGGCCGCCTTCAAAACAGTGGCCACACTGGGCCTGGGCAGGAGAGCAGGCTCTGGGCTCAGCATGCAAATGCACGTGAACGACTTCACATCCATGGCCCGTTGCCCACACGCCTGCTTGTTGGTGCTGCCAGACCCCAGACACCAGCGTGTCACAGAGCCCAGCTGCCTGAAGGCTGTGACAGTGTCCTTGTGGCAGCGGTGCTGTGGAGACGCTGTCACAAAGTGAAATGTTTCCAATGCGCAGTGACAGAAACAGATTCAGAGTTTCCAAATCAACCTTGATCTGAATCCTGAGTTGTCTGCTGCAGCGCCCATCTCTACTGCTGAGCTTCTCACCCGAGGGCTGGCAAGAAAAAGACAGTTCAGGGGCCGTGGCTAGACTACACAGACGCAGTGTCTGAAGTTACCTTGGTTAAAGTACCAGTCAGCCAGCCACAGCATGGTCAGGAACATGGGGTAGAGCTCCACACAGTTTTGTTGCGCTCGGAAGACAATAGCATACAATAAAAATCACTTGTATCACTTGTCTTCCCATTGTTCATCGCTTTGCTAGAGTAACATCTCCATAGTCCTGTTGAATGCTAGTGTAGCCCCAGGGCATCTGCTCGTTCCAGGCACTCAAAGAGCCTCAAACCATTCATTCAGTTCATGGGAATGAGGTCTATAATTGTTACAGGTTTTAGGCATATAAAATACAACATGAGTAGCTTGCCAGGCTCTGCTGTGCGGGTAGTATATTCTCTCAGTAGTAGGCTCTCATCTAGTGCATTTACTGATGAACCACAATAGGGAGAGATCGGCTTTTCTCTTGCGTGGAGCTCTGAGGAGCTGTGGTGTCTGGATGTTGAAAATGACTGATCTCATGGTGTGGGGGTTCCTTTGGCTTCTTGCAAGGCTCTATTGGGATGGCGGGCCAGGACTAGAACCTGCCTTCCCTCCCGTGCACCTCATGATCAGCTGAGCCCAGGAAGAGCTGGTAGCAGCTCTGCCCCATGTATCTGAGTTTCTGGATGAGGCATACATGAGCTTGAAATAGGCTTCACTGTAGGGTGGGACTCTGATGAGCTGGGCTTGAGATTGGCTTTTCTCTTGGGTGGAGCTCTGACAAGCTGTGGAGTCTGGATGTTGAAAATGATTGCCCTCATGGTGTGGGGGGTTCCCCTGGCTTCTTGTGAGGCTCTTTTGGGAGGACAGGTCATGGCTAGAATTTGCCTTCTATCCCGGGTTCCTCATCATCAGCTGAGCACAGGGAGAGCCGGTAGCAGCTCAGCCCCATGTATCTGAGGCTTTTTGCTTTTATGTTATGAAAAAACATAAAACAAGAAAAAAAAACCTTAATAAATACAGCTACTCTGGTCATTTGAAAATAAATTTTTTAAAGTTTAGTAACATTTTCTCATAAAATTCAGTCTAAAGAAGTCAATATATATAATGGTAAGACAAAACCAGTTCTGTGTGCTAGTCTAACTCAGACGCTAAAGTAAAATTATGCAATCAATAATCCAGAAAAACAACAGCAAGTAATTTCAAACTATAGATAACCTGTAGCTATGAAAAGATTGTTTTGGGTACAAAAAGTTAAATTTTATGAATATTTTTCATGAAATGTTAATTTTGTAATAAAAAGAATGAGAAATAAACATAATATTATTTTCAGACAGTCTACAAATCTGTTTAAAGATACTCACTTATATCACTTCACTTGTCTTCCCATTGTTCGTCAATTTGCTCGAGCGGGCACCAGAAACGTCTCCATTTGTTGGGAAAGAGGTCCATTATTGTTACTCTTTTTGGCATTTCAAATACACCACTGGTAGCTTGCCAGGATTTGCCGTGGCTCTGGGTTCATCCCAGAGGGCCCAGTCTTTTTCCATATATTGTTTAAGATCTCCATTATGTGTTTATTCCCTAAGTTAGAAGAGATAAATTACAGCAGAGTTGGACATTTTGTTAACTGCAGTAACAAAGAGAGCAATAATTGATATGTGCTAGATGCTATGTTTAGGGCTTCAGGTATATAAAATTCATCTATTTAAGATAATACAAACCTGTTTGGCATAGTTCCCTCAGAGAATGAATACTTGTTGATAATATGCCAATTACCAAAAACACTAGGCTTTCATTAGTAGTTGATAAATCGGTCTTATTCTTCTTAGAATATAAGAAACTCTTTGGAATTATATGCGTTTAACATTATAAACCCACAAACTGAAAATTGGCTTTATGAAAAAAAAATTGTGAACATTACTAGTATATGTTTATTTTTAGAGCCTGAATCAAACATATTAACAAAGTGATAATAATAGTATGTGAAAATCCTTGTTTCCATCCCTAAAAATAAGCACATGGCATGTGCAATGAATATAAGCAAAAACTTCTGAAAATTCAAGTCACACTTTCCAATAAATTATACATTACTCAAATATATAGCATAAGAAAATACTACAGGGCCGGAGTGATAGTCCAGGAGGTAGGGCACTTGCCTTGAATACTGCCCACCCGGGTTCGATCCCCAGCATCCCATTTGGTCTCCTGAGCACCGCCAGGAGTAATTCCTGAGCACAGAACAAGGAGTAACCCCTGAGCATCGCCAGGTGTGACCCAAAAAAGCAAAAAAAAATACTACAGAGATATGCATTCCTATCACTGAGACTAAAGTTTTACTTCACTGTCTGTATCACTGTCTTCTCGTTCATCATTGATCTGCTCGTGTGGGCACCAGTAATATCTATCTCCTTATGTCCTGTCTCATGCCAAGGGCTTCTGCTTGCTCGGGAACATAAAGAGCCTCAAACCATTCCATCAGGTTATGGGAATGAGGTCTATAATTGTTACTGGTATTTGGCATATCAAATATGACACGGGTAGCTTGCCAGGCTCTGCCATGTGGGTGGCATATTCTTGTAGTCACCTCTAAATCCAGCATTTATTGATGAATCTTGCGGTCACTTGCTGCCACACGGCGCGCTGTGATAGGATCTTCTGCTGGGTAGAGTTCTGACGAGAGGGAAGTCTGGATGTGGAAAAATGGCAGCCCTCATGGAGTAGGGGATCGTCTGGCTTGTTGCACAGCTCTGCTGGGGTGGCAGGCCAGGGCTAGAACCCGCCATCCATCCCGGGTGCCTCATGAGCGGCTGGGCACAGGGAGAGCCGGTAGCAGCTCTGCCCTATGTCTGTGAGTCTCTTTAGTTTTACTAAAACTAAAAATAGTTTTAAAAGTAAAACTTTTAAGTAAAGTTTTCCTTCATTGTTATAATTTCAACAAACTTTTCCTTCAGAGTGCTCTAGAGAGAATAATAATAATCCATTATGATAGGACTTCATTTAGGACATTTCTTATGTAGGTAAGAGATGGCTTTTGAGAGCACATCACTCAGTTGCATAAATTCTAAGTCCTGACTCCCTCTCCTCTATTGTATTATCCAGCTTCAGCATTCATAACTCATGACTCATGACATAAATGAAGAAGAAACAATTTTTTTAGTTAGTTTACTCAGGCTCACCACCCCTCTTTCCTGCTCTAAAGAAGGTTGAAGGACCAACAGTCATCAAGGAGAAAGAAAAAAAGAAGCAGTAAAATAAGACCTCTAAATCCTCTTTCTTATTCTCTATTTTCTATGGAACTGAGAATATTAAAAGAGAAAAATGAGGCTTTTATTATGGAATACAGAACCTCCATTAAATTTGTACCTGAATGTCCTCAAAGAGAAAATGGATACATATTTTCAACACTGCATACAATGGGTAATATCCATTTGTCTACCTCTTTGATTCCTAATTCTATTACTGGCATTGTACAGCTTCAAGGAAGAAATTGGCACACACATCCAAAACCCTGTGAGAAAATGGCCCCCATTGTCAAATATGTGTCATTACTATTCTAAAACTGCAATCATTATTACATTATGTACGCAATAGATACAATAGGTCCTTCATAAAAATGCATAATTCACAATGCGGAAATTACTGCTTATTCATTAAAAGGTATAGTATTTAGTGAGAGACTTCCAGGTGCCAGAGTGCCAAAATAAATCACTGGCATTGTCAGCTCCAAGCAAACATATACCTAACATGGAAAATTCTACCAAAAACACCCTTCATTGTTATATATGCATAATTACTCTAATATAAATGGTAATATCATGCTAGTATAATAGAACATCTTAACTTGTCAAGATAACTTCACAGTGAAGAAAGCTAGTTTGAATTTCATTTTTTTCACACATTCAAAAATAGTTCTTGAGAACTTTTTATCAGCCCAGAGTGGCTTGCATTCATTAATATTCAAGTCCAAAGCAGTAATCCTGCTTTCATAGAGATAATCAAGCAAAGATATATTTAGATTTAAATCAATGACTTAAATCCACTTTTCCTGAGGATGAGTACACACAAAGAACAACAAATGTTGTTGCGGGAGCCCATAAATGTGTGAAGATGAATGAAAATATTTCTACATGGACTTGATATTTGATTCCACAGGCAAATAAGATCGTTTCTAGCAAAGCAAAACACAATTGTGAAAGACAAGTATAAAAGAGAAAAAGAAATCCTTAGAAATAGAGAGAATATAAAGTATCAGGACCAAAAAATCAGTCAGAAACAAATCAACAGGGTTAGATTTGGAGTTCTTCTGTCCATGATGTAGACATGGTATTTTATCTCAAAAAAGTAGTGAAATCAATAAAGTCTTCAATCTGACAAATGACAAAATCAGGTTGGCATTTTATCCTCTTGGACTCAAGACTATCTAATTTTTTAAAAGATAAAATTCAGGAGTGATTGTTTTTTTTCTTTTTTAGGTATGAGTAGTTTTAATATATTTAGTTAGCATCAGTAATTGAGGTGTACTGAATTAGGGCAGTTAAGAGGACGACACATTGAAAGGTACTATCAAAATTCAGCGTATCATAAACAAATCTGAATGCAGAAGATACAGAAAAAGCAGAGCCAAGATCAATAACTACCTACATTGAAAAATGGGAATAGTAGCTTCGACTGATAAAATTCTAGCTCATGATATTTTGTAGGTTAGGGCACAAGATGAAAGCTGCATCTTAATTTTGGTGAATTAAAGTGTGGTTAAAACATCTAGATAGAGATACCAAAAAGTGAAAGTGACAATATGATTCTAGAGTTCAGAAAATAATCTAAATTCAAGATATAAATGTGAATGCAAAAAATACTATTAAATCGATGGTGTCAATACATGATAACTCTTCAGTATCTGTATTGTGAATGCTACTTCCCAAATGGAAAGAGAGAGATAGATGTTACTTTAAATGTCATTGTAAATTTCTGACTCTAAAGAGAAAGAGCTTATTGTTTCATGTTGTATTTTCTCAAAAGTACTATCAACTTCTTTAAGTTTAGAACAGTATAAAATACAAGAACATAAATGTGTCCTACACACAAGAGATCAAGTTTCTGGACACATTGCTTAGAGTGCATATTTCCTGTTATGTTCACTTTGCATATATATATATTATACAATATATAGTACTCTGATAACTGCAGTACTGTCATTTTTATGGCAAGTTACCTATATGACAGACATATGATTCCAGTAAAGCACAACAGGGTAAATAAATTCTGAATGAAGGCTCTTTGGAAAGCATTGCAATGTTTAAAGAAATGTCTAATCTGAAGAGGGGAGATCCTTAAACAAAGAATGTATGCACACAAATATGTGTGTATCACACATACACACAATTTTCTCAAGGAGTCAAATAGAAGTCCACCATGCTTTGAGTTAAATGTAACTACCTAGGTGAGTTAAGGGTAAGTGAAACTGAAGTTATTTATTCTATATGGGAGCTTTGTTGGTTAATAAAGTAGGTTAGACTCACACTAGACTGTTTCATAGACTGTGCACCATTGGTAATTCTACACCAAGTCAGTTCAAAATGTCATGTTGACTGAAATTTTATTAAATTTTTTATAAAAATTGCTTGAAAATAAAACAAAAGAATAAACACAGAAAGGGACAAATTTATGCATTTAGAGCAACAGAAAAGAAGAAAAAAATATCACATTGAAATCATAATGATGACAGCAGATACTACCAGGAGAAAAAATAATATTTACATTTTTACTAGTCTATTGAGATCATCACTATGAATACTTTTTCTATTTCAGATAGAACATGTTTTAAATTTGGCATGAGAGCTTCACTGTATCACTGTCTTCTCCCGTTCATCATCGATTAGCTCAAGCAGGCACCAGTAACATCTCCATATGTCCTGTCTCATTCTAGTAGAGTGCAAGGGCATCTGCTTGCTCCAGGAACATCAAGAGCCTCAAACCATTACAGTCATGGGAATGAGGTCTATAATTGTTACTGGTATTTGGCATATCAAATACAAAACGGGTAGCTTGCCAGGCTCATTAGTATAGTGGTGAGTATCCCCACCTGTCACCAGGGAGACTGGGGTTCGCTTCCCCTGATGGGGAGGTAAACGTAGTTATCCCGTATTAACATTTTTATTTACTTTCTCTAGTCTAATGAAAAAAATACTTCTAAAGTAATCACAACCATAACAGAATACTATTACCTATACCAAGCAATGACTGATGGTAGTAAAATGTGAGCTCTGGAAATGCCCAGAGTCAATACCGCTCACTTACATACTCAATGGCCTTCACCATGATGATCAAAAGAGAAAATACAGGTTGGAGAGATAGTACAGTGCACGTAGGGCTCATGCCTTGTATGGGGCTGACCCAGGTTTGATACCCAGCACCACATATGGTCTCCCAAGCCTGCTTGGAGTGATCTCTGAGTATACAACCAGGAGTGACCTTGAGCACAGAACCCTGCGCTCTGCTTGTTATAACCCCCATCAATAAATAGAAAATCAATTTTTGTATTTCACTAGTCATGAATATACCAAAAATTTCACATGGAATCTCATGGGTAAATCAGGAGAGTGGTTCCACATATTGTCCACGGACGAAGGGAGAAGCAACAGTTCTTTACTAATAAATCCTACAAAGATTGCATTGAAGAGATGCATTCAATTGCATTGAAGAGAACTATCATTATAAAAGCCTCAATGTGGCTTTTGAGTTCTATGTTCTAGGCTGAAATTATATTTAATTCACGGTAACCAGAGTTAATAGGAGTTCCACACATACAGTTAACTGAGACCCCAATTAGCACTTAATCAAATGGTGATCATAATAGGCAAAAGTTTACCAAGCCTATGTTGGTATTAAAAATAAATAACAATTATTTATATACACATATGAGAGCTTAGTAATAAATTAAATAGTTCAAATTAAGATGAGAGAGAATGTGGGGCCGGAGTGATAGCCCAGCGGGTAGGGCGTTTGCCTTCGTGGCCTGCCTGTGCCAGCCCGGTTCGATCCCCGGCATCCCATATGGTCCCCCGAGCAAGGCCAGGAGTAATTCCTGAGGGCAGAGCCAGGAGAAACCCCCTGAGCATTGCGGAGTGTGACCCCAAAAAAATGGATGAGAGAGAATGTTAAAAACATATTAAAATCTGAGAAACTCTGGACACAAAAATTGGCAGAACCATTATGCCTTGAGTTATGTAAATTTCCAAAGATAGAATTAACTAAAGGTAATATGAGCATACAGTCACAACCTGAGAGCAGATGCATCTGGGAAGCACATGAGCTTCAGTTTTTATTTTTGCAATTGTCCTTTTGTTATGCAATGTTTAATGTCCTAAGTTTCTTCTCCATGGAAATAAAATTTAAGCAGATCATATAGAAGCTAACAGCAGCACAACCCTTGATTATTATCAATGGCCATTTTACATAAAATTGCATTTGTCATTCATATTGCCAAAGTAACTACCATTCAATTTTTATAATTTATTGTTATAAACTTTACTATGCTAATATGAAAAAATCTTTCACTGGCAGTCCAAAAAATACCTTTAGAATGGTTATGCCCTTCCTATACTTCCAAACATTATTTTCCATGTAAGATGGTCAGTATAATATTCAATGATTAAACTTATAGCAAGTAAGTTGAGCTGTTATTTCAGAGATAAGACAAGTTATCAAGACAGTAATAGCTATGTTCATAACTCTTTTTAGAAAATTGTAGGCTTCAGTCCACAGAATGCAGAAGAAAAGGACAACCAAAAGATGACATTGATAGAAACTTCCATTCCATTTCACCTGTGACAACTTCAAGTGGTTCAATTACCTAGTAAGTGTGTGCCAAGAAGTTAAAAATCTCTGCCTCATTGTACTGAAGAAAAAAGCAAAGTGGGCAATTCCTGCTTCAGTTTATAGTGGAGTCTGTAGAACCACAGCAAAAGTATGAGGCTTTCTAAGTTTGTTGACTAAGTTCCTGAGCAGTCTAATTTGTTGCTACCTACTCTGCCCATCTACTTCATCATCATTTCACGGGCAGTACTGTGTCGAGAAATAGACAAATACCAACCCTGGAAGAGCAAAGAGCACTGTTGTATACTATTACCCGCTTTTAAAAGGCTTCTCTTTGTGTGGGACTGTGATGTGGTGCACAAATCCACAAGTTTGAATAGTGAGACGAAGGGCAAACATAAGCTTAGGAAGGTCAAACACCTACCTGAGGAATGGCAAATAAAATCTGCCTTCCTGGGTATGAAGAGTTAATATATGTGCTAGAAAATCTTATGATCTTAAAAAAGGAAAATATTTTAATGAACAATGTAGCTTATTCTCATTATATGGTATTCTATAGTTATATCTTTCTAGATTTTAAAGTTTCACAAATAATCTTCAGTAGTCTAATTATAGTATTTTCACAGGTGGTTGAAAACTGATCAGAGGTCGATAGCACAGCCCGGAGGCCTTTGCCCTGCATGCCACTGACTTGGGTTCCATCCCCAGCAGCCCATATGATCCCCAAGCACTGCCAGGTCTGATTCCTGAGTTCACAGCCAGGAGTAATCCCTGAGCATCACTGGCTGTGACCCAGCAGAGCCTCGCAACAAGCCAGACGACCCCCCCACTCCATGAGGGCCTCCATTTTCCACATTCAGACTTCTCTCTCGTCAGAACTCCACCCAGCCGACCAGCCTATCACAGCCCGGCTCGGCCGCAGTTCATCAATAAATGCTGGACTTAGAGATGTCTACAAGAGTATGCTACCTGCACGGCAGAGCCTGGCAAGCTACCCGTGTTGTATTTGATATGCCAAATACCAGTAACAATTATAGACCTCATTCTGGAATGGATTGAGGCTCTTTATGTTCCAGGAGCAAGCAGATGCCCTTGGGCTCTACTAGCATGAGACAGGACATATGGAGATGTTACTGGGGCCCGCTCGAGCAAATCGATGATGAACGGGAAGACAGACAGTGAATAATAATAATAATAATAATAACAATAATAATAATAATAAATTTCTCCTGTATGTTAACACTCTTCTATACTACTCTACAGTAGAACCTCTTTTTCCAATTCTCCATAAAAATCAGAGAGAAAGTAACCAATAAATATATATTATCTTTAAAATATATCATTAGACTGACCTACTTACTAAATGTATCATCTAATAGAGATGGTATACTATTAAAGAAAATTAGATTTGGGACTGGAGAGACAGGACAGAGGGTAGGGTGTTTACTTTGCTTGCAGGCAACTAAGGTTCAATACCCAGCACTTCATATGGTCTCCCAAGTGCTTCCAGGAGTGATTCCTGAGTACAGAGCCAGGAGTAATCCCTGAGCATCACCAGGGATGCTCTTGGCCCCTGGTGCACCAGGGATGCACCAGGGACCACTTTTGCAAAAGACATACAAAAAGAAAACTAGAATTAAAAGTAAGGTGGAATTTAAGTTACAGAGCCAACAGTTATTAAGAGAACCTTAATAACGACCCCCCAAAAAGAACGACTTTAAAAAGGACCAGTTAATTGAAACTTTGCTTTCTCACTTGTTACTTGGGGTTACTGAAATCTCGATTTGTTACTAAAAAGAGGTTATTTCAAATAAGATGGTGCAAAAAGTAGTTTCTAAACCCCTAAAATTTTCTAGTTATCTGTGTCAAAACCAGTAATATTCTAGCAAAATATGATTTTAGCTACATAATTGCGCAAAACTTTTCTACACTGTTGATTTTAAAATCATGTCTACATAATATAAAATAACTAGCTCAATAAAATAACCTACACTATTCCATATGTGAACATACAGATGTACTGTATCTTCTATAACAGATGCTACAGAAACATTAGAAGTAATATTAATGCTACAAGTGATTATATATTTGCTATATTCAAAGGAGAAAGTATAGAAAAAAGATTTATTGAATATCTATCTTCTGTACCAGAAACTTTGTATTATCTACCACATAGACTACCTCTACACCAAGAATTAGATATTAGTTTCACCATTTTGTAGGTGTAAAAATAGACATAGTAAGATTTTATAACTTGCCAAAGGCTAAAAACCTCAAACCGAGTTATGTCCAATTCTAAAGCTGTTCATTCTCAATTACATTCTTCTGCCTCCCCAAACTTCAAAACTAAACATCACGTTCCTAAAAAGGAGGGCCCACTATAAATATATACGTATTTCAAAAGCTTATCTCTGTATTACTGCAAAATCATTAGCCATTTACATTGGCTTTAAATTTTTCCATAACTATTCTTTCATAACCTTAAAATATACTGGAGAACTAAAAAAATGTTATATTTTGTGTAAGCTGAGTGTCAATGGTTTATTTTCTCTAATAATATGGAGAAACATAGTATTGCATGCCATTACTTTTTTTGGTAAATAATTCAAATACTGTATTAAATTTCATTAAGGAAACCAGATTTGTTTGTTTTCTTGTTGGTTTGTTGTTTGTTTATTTTTTTATACATTATATATTTTGGCATATGTGAACTCTGCTTTGTCACATTTTCTTGGTCTATCTTGCTATTCTAAAATTATTCTCCTTCTAAATGACCATAATTATTTTTAAAATGCAAAAACAAATATTCCTTGGAGTGTAGAATCATAATATGCTCCTGCTGCTTTTTTCAAAATGTTATGTGATAAAACTGAATTTGATATTTATGGACAAAATTTTAAAGATTAAAAGATTATGCCAGCACTATTTTCAACAAATAAAATAAGTTTAGCTCACAAAATTCTAATTATTCTATGATTACATTTAAGAAGAGATTTGATCTATGTTTTGTAAAAGTTTTGCATTTGCAAATAATGCTATCTGCAATTGTACTCTATCCTTACGACTTACAATGTCTCTATGGTCATAACTAATTTTCAACCTTCTTAAGAAAGTAGTTCAGTTCTTTAATCTTTTACACTGTGGATATTATATTTGGACTCATAATCTCTTAATACATATTTTTTACTAGGCACTTACCATTGCAATTTCAGAGTAAAATACATACTCAAACTATTCAAATGTAGTCTTTCTATAAAATAGAATGGAAAATGCATTTATAGAAAACAATACATTGGCAAATTTAATTCAAAGTAATTCTTTTGAGACCTAATTGAAAAAAATCTAATTACTGGTTTTACTATTTGGCTGCTGAGAAAACTTGTAATACAGAAAAGAATAATCTCTCATTTCAACCCCAGTCTTTATCTATTTGTATAGGTTCCCGAACACAGGGTATTCTATTGTCTATTTTTGTGTGTACTCAATCATTCTAACCTTTCCTGCACAATAATTTTACAAGTACAAATTATTTCTAACTGTGAGAACTAATTTTATTTTATTTTCAACTATGGGCTGTTATAATCGGGAATGTTATTTTATTCTTCTTTTAGAAACTATGAACATATCTACTTGTAGAAAAAGCAAGCCCAGATTCAGCACACCTTACTGATCATAAAAGCAGGAACAATAGCCCCTCACTCAAAGTAACTTCATTGAAATTGTATTTTACTTAGAATATGTGTTCTACCAAAGGGTATGTGAGTAGTACTACAACTGATATTAGTAAAGATTCATGCACCATGCTTCAATGCCCCCAAATCAGTGGTGGAATAGCACTACCTCTATTCAATCACACACCTCTGCAGTAAGATTAAAGCAGACTGAAAATTCCCATAAACAGTAGACATTCTCATTTATATACCTGCATATTTTACTTCTAGGATTATTAAAGAGGAAGGCAAGAAATATGACAGCTAATCAAACAAATAAACAAAAAACTACATATGACATCAGAATATGGTTCTACAGTGCCATCTAGGGTGTTGTTGGCATTTTTGAGGAATTTTCTTTATAAATCTCTGTAATATTCTGTTGTATTGGATCCCCCTCTTGTTCCCCCAAATTATATTACTACTCAACAAGAATCTTAGATTCTGTATGTTTCTATATTCCCATGACTCAACTCATCAAAAATTTTAAAACCTGAAGCAAATAAGAATTAAATTACCTATAGTAAGATGAGCACCCAAATGAAATGTCCAAAATTCCATAACTGAAGCTTAGGTCAATATTCAAAGCAAAGTAGAAACAAACCAATTTTCCTAAGCTAGTGATACAAAAAGGGAGGAATCTATCATAGTGACACTTATGTTCTCGAGTCAGGTAAGCAGCTTGAAGACATTGAAATAGTTCAGACATTCTGCAGATTGTAAACCTTTAAATGTCAACGATGTTGTATTTCTCGCTCAGTTTTGGAATACAGCTCAAATGTCATCTCCTCTGCGTGGGCTAGTCTGGCCAATCCTGACATTAGAATTAATTTCTTGCTCCTAGAGTCCTACAAAAATCTTGTTTGTTACTAGAAAAGTACTTCTTTTCTATTTTATAGCCAAATATTTGTTTGCTATCTCCTTTAATAGAATTCCTTGAAGTCTAGGACCATATAATAACCATATATTTTTATCAACTGTTCTTTACAAGATTTGGCAGAAATTTCTGTCATGTGCAAGAATGTGAAACAGTTTAGATCAGAAAGAAATATATTTAAAAAGGAAAATGCATGGCATTTTAATTTTATTTTCCAAGATAATTAACAATAAAAGAAGGGTAATCAAACATGCAGGCCCATTTTTCTGAGTAAAGAACTGTTTAAAGCTCAGTACTGATTCTTTGACAAAAACCACCATGGAAAATACAATGTGAGAATCTTCTACTGGAGAGTATCATTAAACTTGTGCAACAAGTTATATGCTAAGGGGGAAATGGAGTACAATTCTAAAGACAAAATCTTAAAAACAAAACCATTTTTTTATAAAGTAAGAATACATGAGTCAGGAAAAGGACAAACCTGAGTAGTGAGGGGGGAAAATAGAATAAAGCCCAATTATGGAAGCCTTGTAGGGAGTTCTAAGGGAGTTTTAAACTGTAAGGTCAACGGGACTATAATGCAAGGGAGTAAATTTGGAACTCTGATACTGGCAAGAACAAGTTTAATTTTAGTTGCTAAGTTGAAAAGAGATAAACAGATGTGGAAAATGTCAAGTCTTAAAAAAAGCTATCAAGCCATAGCATGAGAACAATTATCCTGAAAACAAGGAATAAACAATATAAAGAATGTATTGCCTGAACTTGTCATGAAATGAGTTCAAAGGAAGATTCTAAAACAGAATTTGTATCACTAGGGGAAAAAAAATGAAAGTCTGGTGGAGTCCAAGAAAAATAATCTTGGACTCTAATGATTGGACTATAATAATCTTGGACTCTAATGGTTGGGCTATAATACAATCGTTAATATGATGAAGTGTCTACCTGGCATAACGCAAAAGTTTACAGAGATGCTTAAAGGGGTGAGAGTAGTACTTAAGTTGATTTAGGAGGAGGGCAGGCTGACTTGGGCAGGAGAAATATTGGGAGAAACAGTGACAGAGTGCTTGGGTTGTTGAGAACCAAGCACACAATGTAAACATGTGTGTCTACATTGCCCCAGTCCTATATCATTACCTTTAATACATCATTTGACATGTGAGTTTTCAGTTTCGCTCATTTCAGTACTGGACTTTATTTTACCACTTTATTTACCATATGCATCTTTCACGTAACAACTTTGTCCAACAATATGTCAAATGTAATGGAACCAAAGATGAGAATAATTACCACAGTGTGTTAGATCTTATGCACGTCTTCATTTTTATAAGACTAAGTTAATCCTTTCTCTTATTTCTGAGAACGAATGAATACATCAGCTATAATCAATATACAAATGACTGAGGAGACCCATCAAAGAATGCAAGCCCCTCTGCCATGCCTAGCCTAGGCTGACCAGTCTCTAGGCAACTGACAGCAGTATGAACTAAATAGAATACATACGCTGGCATGTCACTAACACCTTACTGTTCTATAACAGTATTCTATAAATGCAAAGTTATTTCAGAAAATGGTAGGTAGTAGTCAATATTTATTGACAAAAATTCAAGGACACTGTATGCATCGGGCACCATTTTATAATTGTCATTATAAAAGAACTCTTAAAACAATTCTATCTTAAATCTATATTAGGCCCAATTATTAATTCCAGTTCTTTAATATAGTTTATGAATATTTAAATATTATAAGCTTAATTAAAGATAAATCATATCTGTCTGATCATAACTATGTCTGAGCACATCTATATAAACTAAAAATCAGAAATAAAAATAAAAAAAATCTAAACAGAAAAGGGATCATTGATTACTAAAGGTGGCAAGCTAGTAGTAAGCTGGGATGTCAAACAGATGAAGTACGTCAAAAGATAAAAATTTCCTTTTATGAAATATGAGTTCTGGAGACTTACACACTATATTTTTGTTACATTTTATATAATATATATTATATATTGGCTTTTTGGGTCACACCCAGTGATGCTTAGGGGTTACTCCTGGCATTCAGGAATTACTTCTGGCAGTGCTCAGGGAACCAAATGGGATGCCGGGGATCAAACCCAGGTCGGCTGAGTGCAAGGCAAATACCCTACCTGCTGTGCTATTGCTTTGGCCTCCAATAATTATATTTTATTACTGGTAATATTTAGCATAATAACATATAAAATCAGTAAAAGAACATTTCTTAAAAAGTTATTACCAGAAGAAAAAAGTTAAATCTGTGTAATGGCGAATGTAACTTATTATGGTGATAATTTCATTACATGTAAAAATATCAGATCATTATAAAACTCTTGAAACTATGACATGAAGAGTTGAATAATGAAAGAGGCTGTCATGTTCTGTTTATAGGAACTAAAAGAGGGAGAGAAAATTGTAAAACAATACTGAGTTTAGTTCAATAAACTTCAGTATGCTACGACATGAGATGTCCTTGTTTTAAAAATAGTATCCCAATGTTTCTCTCTACATAAGTAATGCTCTATGGAAAAAATACTTTATTGTCTTAATATCCAAAATGTAGAGACGGTGTTTAGATGAAAGTTCTATCCATCAACTGTACCAAAAATAATGGTAATAAAGTAACATGTTCCCCTTGTAAAAACTTACTGTCAATGAATAATATAAGTGTCTATAGTTTCTGTGACTGTAATCTTTTCTTTTTTTTCTTTTTTGGATCTCACATGGCAATGTTTAAGGGTTACTCCTGACTCTGCAGTCAGGAATTACTCCTGGTGGTGCTTTGGGGACTATATAGGAGGCTGGGGATGGAACCCAGATCAGCGCATGAAAGCCCTACCCACTGTAGGCTCCGGCCCCTCTTTCAGGTATTTAAAAAATTTTCAAACATTTTTAGAATATAAAAATCCAGGCAGGGTAGGGTGGGGAAGGGAAATGGGCCTTGGTGGTGGGAAAAGTGCACTGGTGGAGAAATCTTTGCTTGTATTTTCATATTTGCAAAATATATGCATGATACCTTTGAAATGTTAAAGACTTTATTCCTAAGGTTTACCTTATAAATGTTGCTAAGACAATGATAGGGTTTCATCAAATATTTACTGCAGTACATTAGTTCAAGGATCAACAGGGAATAAGATATACTCAGCAAGTTTAAAATTTAAGAAACTGTAAATGCAAGCCAAGTAAATGCAAAATTACTTCATAGTATAGTAACCCTATGCCTGCATATTTTCTCTCTCACTTATTTCTGTCCAGTGAATGATACTCAATTAGCCAAATACTAGATTGTCCATGTTTATATATACATTATTTTAGGAAATGAGTGACTAAGAATTTTATTCAGGTATTATGAGATCTATGAGTAAAATGATCAGGGCTGTGATAGTCTGGTCTGCTGGGTGGAGTTGTGACGAGAGGGAAGTCGGATGTGGAAAATGGCGGGCCCCATGGAGTAGTGGAGGGTGGTCTGGCTTATTGTGAGGCTCTGCTGAGGTGGCAGGCCAGGGCTAGAACCCGCCATGCCTCCCGGGCGCCTCACGAGCAGCTGGGCACAGGGAGAGCAAGGAGCAGCTCTGCCCCCATGTCTGAGAGTCTCTGGTTCAGCATACCTGGGCAGGATTGAAAAGAAACTGCTGCAGGCATCATCTACCTGGATAATCCATACCCACCCTGCAGCAGTTTCTTTTCAATCCGGCCCAGGTATGCTGAACCAGAGACTCTCAGACATGGGGCATACCTGCTCCTTGCTCTCCCTGTGCCCAGCTGCTCGTGAGGCACCGGGAGGCATGGCAGGTTCTAGCCCTGGCCTGCCACCTCAGGCCTCACAACAAGCCAGACCACCCTCCACTACTCCATGGGGCTAGCCATTTTCCACATCCAGACTTCCCTCTTGTCACAACTCCACCCAGCACACCAGACTATCACAGCCCGGTCGCGCGGCCGCTTAGCCGCCAAGCGGTTCATCTATAAATGCTTTATTTAGAGGTGACTACAACAGTATGCCACCCACACAGCAAGCCTGGCAAGCTGCTCGTGTAGTATTTGATATCCAACTACCAGTAACATTTATATTAGGTCATTCCGTGACTTAATATAATGGTTTGAGTCTCTCTATGTTCCTGGAGCAAGCGAATGCCTTTGGGTTCTACTAGCATGAGACAGGATATATGGAGATGTTACTGGTGCCCGCTCTAGCAAATAGATAATTAACTGGAAGATAGTGATAGATAGTGACGAGTAAAATATGAAATACATGTATTCTCTAAATAGAAACTAACATAGTACAGCTTGAAATGGGAATGACATTTTTGTAAAGCAGTGTAACTCTGTGTATCAACTGAAGAATTCAGTTGATAAAAAATATTGAAGAAATCAGTTGATAAAAAAATATTGTAACACAGTATATTTGGTCTAATAGTGTAACACAGAGTGACTGGGTTGAAATGCTGTGCTACAAATAAACCCAATTTTTGATGTAAATTATTTAGAAATCTCAGAAAGAGTTTGATAGTCTCACATATCATTTTATATCAGATATTAGATATTATGCTAAAATGATAGCATCATATTATTTTCCCTGTTGTGAAATATAACAAATGTAGCACATCTTCTCATTTTATAGAATAAAACTACATAAAATGTGTCAAGATATTGCTTTTATTTCAAGGCAAAATACTTAATTTAAAGTAATTCTAAGGCTTTTTTGTGTTCAAAGTTTTCACACTGAGGTGAAATTATATGCTTTTCATTTAGAAGTTATGAGGAATTAATAAATTGTCAGTAAATTGAAATATCCTGTCACTTATGAAAGTTCTTTCTAAAACATATTGACAACCACCCACACAAAATGCAAAGTAAAATTATACCCGGCCCAGTGTAGACCATAATACACACCCACATGGATAATAAGATTCGTCAGGAAAAACATAAATATTTCAAGAAGAAAAAACAGACGTACTTTGCTAATAATTGTGAAATTGTGACATTCATAAATTTTATCCTAATGTCTCGCCCATGGAATCATTGTCTTCATTCAATTATTTGCTCTCTTAAGTGACAGATCATACTGGAAATTCACAAAGAATTTCCACATCTTAAATATCTTTGGGGGCCAGAGCGATAGTCCAGAGGGTAGGGCATTTGCTTTGCATGCGGTCGGCCCATGCTGGCCCAGGTTCCATCCCCGAATTCCATATGTTCCCGAGCACTGCCAGGAGTAATTCCTGAGTGCAGAGCCAGGAGAAACCCCTGAACATTGCTGGGTGCAACCAAGAAAAGCAAAAAAAATTATATATATATATATATATATATGTATATATATATATATATATATATATATATCCCTGGCAAAAGGAAATTAAAGAGAAGTCGAAGAATCATTCTTTCTTATCCACTACTTTACTCATTTGTCTCCATCTCTGAATGAAAAGTGTGGACTATACACTTTACAAATGTTAACGTGTGCCCATTATAATCATTCTACAACCAAGATACTGAAATAGGCTGATGGCTAGTAATATTAATTTAAAACATTATACTATTTATCTTTACTAATTTTCCCATGACATTCTCTAAGAAGGGCAGAGGCAGTGCACTTAATCTTTGAAAGACTTTACCAGGGGAGTAGCCTCAGATGTCCTGTTAATGACAGGCAGTAAAGCAGCAGCATATTAAACAGAAAGGAAGAAGAAAAAGTATTGCATCTATTTCTTTCTTTTCTTTTCTTTTCTTTTCTTTTCTTTTCTTTTCTTTTCTTTTCTTTTCTTTTCTTTTCTTTTCTTTTCTTTTCTTTTCTTTTCTTTTCTTTTCTTTTCTTTTCTTTTCTTTTCTTTTCTTTTCTTTTCTTTTCTTTTCTTTTCTTTTCTTTTCTTTTCTTTTCTTTTCTTTTCTTTTCTTTTCTTTTCTTCTTTTTCTTTTTTGGGTCACACCCGGCAATGCTCAGGGGTTTCTCCTGGCTCTGCACTCAGGAATTAATTACTCCTGGTAGTGCTCGGGGGATCATATGCGATGCAGAAGATCGAACCCGGGCCAGCATTGGCCTGCCGTGTGCAAGGCACACGCCCTACCCGCTGAACTATCGCTCCGGCCCCTTTCATGTATTTCTATCTGTAATAAAGTGTGAATTATCCATTTAGCTGGTCAACAAATATATAATAAAGGCCTATTAGATGCCAGAATATAATGGCAAAGAAAGTAAACAATAATAAACAGGCATTATCCTAATAGTCACAAAGTTTAGGAGCTGGTTTGTTTCTTTGTTTGTTCTTTTTTGCAGGAGGGGGGCAGTAGTCAGGAATCTATCAAAGCTGAATAAATGGAAATGGAGGGCTGTGTTCATAGCAAAAGATTCAGGGTAATAGGAAAACATAAAATAAAATGATTGACAGTGTTACGCCATCAGGGACATTGCTCAGAGGAAACAGTCTAAGCAGAGATATGAAAGAAGAACGGGAATTAACTAAACAAGGATGCTGATTTACATGCAGACAGTAAGAGAGCAAAGGTTCTGTTAGAGGAAACTATTCAAAGAACAGAAAGGGACTAAAACTGGTTTTACTGCTAGAGAACAGGCAGAATATGGATTAGTACAACTCTGAAGAGGTAGAAAAGAGGACACCTGGGAATACTTTGTAGACCCAGAATTATTTGTAATCCCAGACGCGATGGAAACCCACGGATTCCTTGTAAGGTGAATGGAGTGCACATGACCAGCATACTGAGGCATGGTGAGGGCAAGTCGCTGTTCTTCCACAGACTCCAGGTTCTTTAACATTTTATTTTCAAGACTGAAACTATTGAGCAACAAATATGCTCAGACTCAGAGTAGAAAATAGGAAAGTTTTTGGAATGTAAGTGGAAGACAAAGAAACTCCCATGTAGAGGAGGAACTCAATATAGGGCTATTAACTATTGCTTGTTTTGTGGGGTTTAATCAGAAACTCTCTGTTTGTGTTACTTATCAAAATTAAACAAAGTATTAGAGGATTCCCATTTCTTACTCAGAGGGTCTTGGTAATGTAACGTTCATCAGTGTTGTTAAGACTAACACCCTATGCGTAAGTAGGGTCTTTTGGGTTATTAATTTAACAATATCTGTGGGTGTTGTCCATTATCTCTTGGTCTATCAGTCCAGGTGCTGAGGCAGAATTGACAGTCTTGGGAAAGTGTAAATTACTCAGTCTAGCAATTTGCAGGAATGTCGAAAATGTAGAATTAAATCAGCTAAATTGGAGTCACAAGCAACAGTGAGCAAGGGAAAAACTGAGGCTTCCTCTTTCTTGAATCAAAATCTTTAATCTTTAGCCACAGTGTGTAAAGTATGGCAGACATAAGTAAATGGGAGAAGTACATTTAAAAAAGTTATTTCAGGGCCGGAGCGATAGCCCAGCAGGTAGGGCGTTTGCCTTGCACACGTTCGATCCTCGGCATCCCATATGGTCCCCGAGCACCGCCAGGAGTAATCCTTGAGTGCAGAGCCAGGAGTAACCCCTGAGCGTCGCGGGCAGTGACCCAAAAATCAAAAAAAAAAAGTTATTTCAGGGGGCCGGAGCGATAGTCCAGCGGGTAGGGCGTTTCCCTTGCACAAGACCGGCCTGTGCCGGCCTGGGTTTGATCCCCAGCGTCCCATATAGTCCCCGAGCACCGCCAGAAGTAATTCCTGAGTGCAGAGCCAGGTGTAACCCCTGAGCATCGCGGGTGTGACCCAAAAAGCAAAAAAAAAAAAAAGTTATTTCAGAAGATGAGTCATGGTATTACTACTCTAGAATAGAGTGGCAACACACAAAATCGGCAGAAGTGAATGGACTAAAAACACACACACCTCACACACACCATACACACACACGCACACACACTGATCTAAGGGGCCATGCACTGATTGAAGGAAGGAGGAAGGAAACAAAATGTGACAACGTATATCTGGATTTCATTCATCATCAGTCAACAGATGTACTGTTAATTTAGACAGTAACACATGGCGTTTGCAGTACAGAGGCAGTTTGGTTGGTTGAGTGTAGAATTTGACACCCCTTTTTTATTTTTATTTTTTAAAGTATTTTATTATACCACCGTGAGATATACAATTACAAAGATATACAATTAAAAAGTTCATATTTGGGTTTTAGTCATACAGTGTTCCAGCACCCATCCCTCCACCAGTGCCCATCTCCCACCACCAACGTCCCCAGTTTCCTCCCCCTCCCCCACCCCACCTCCATGGCAGGTTCTTTATTTCTTTCCCTTTCTCTCTCTTTCTCTTTTCCTTCCCTTCCAGACTATGGATTACAGAACATGCATTAAACGGTTGACATCCCTTTTTAGATATTCAGGTAAAGACTCATGTAGGCAAATGTTTGTCTTTCTAATTGGGAAGGCAATATAATTCTGTAGTAACATGCATATAAGAAAAAATTATGAAACTTCTTATATATTTTAAGTTTTCATAATGATCAATAAGGCATACCTCCTCAATAGGAGATATGCAAATGTAATATTTATAATATGTGAACTATCAATTGATCTTTGAAACTTTTCTATGACAAGAATCATTCATTGAACCCAGAAAAGTAGACACATACAGCACAACTGAGAGCCCCATTGCTCAGAACAAGAGACCTTGCCCTACCCATCAGCAAAAGAGTAAGGAGGGTGTCAGGTATGGGGGTGGCCATGAATTAGACATTAGAGCTCAGCATAGTGAGGAGGATGTTTACATTGGGGCAGCCTTGGCATAAATATAGGATTGAAGAGGGATAAAAGAACATCAGTACGTGAGGGGCACAGAGGCCGTTTGTAAGTTGCTAACACCTAAAAGGATAAAAAGGACTTACCCAAGTGTAGACTGAAAGAAATCACTTAAAAGTAGATTCAAAGTTTAACTTTAAAAACAAAAGAGAAAGTAAAGTGATAGGGTGGTATAGGTTAGGGGTGGATAGTACATTAGAAAAATTGCTTGTCCACTCCTCCACCTCAGAACACAAACACACACACACACACACACACACACACACACACACACACACACATCAAATGGTCCCCTAATCCTGCCATGAATGACCCCCTGAGCTCATAATCATGAGTTCACCCTGAGCACTGCTGGGTGTGGCCAAAAACAAACGAACTAAAAGATTTTATTTAGAGTCAAACTGAGGACCTAGTCTAGAAACTAGCAGCAGATTTCTCTGGGTGATTTATACTCACCTCATCTGGTATTCAGAACTTGCAGGGAAATTAAATGCACAGAAAGACAACATCAGACCATTGTTCTTTAACAGTGAAAAGAGGATTTTTTGATAATTTCTTCATTTACATCGTATTAAGTGTTTTTTTTTTTTTAAATTTTCCTGTGTTCTATTGAGAGGTAGGAGCGCATAAGGCAGTGCTAGGGGGTCTGGCTTTCCCGGAAATTTAGCCAACTGGACCTGCAGCTCATTGCAGTGAGCTGAGGCTGCAGTGCTTGAAGGTTACGTGGCTCATCCCAGCTCAGCTCAGGTGCATCCAGAGTTGCACCCAGAAATACTCAGAGACCATTTGGTGCCACATAAAGAAACAGGGCAATCTTCACACCTTCTCATGTGCCTTATCCTCTAATAGGTACCATTTCTTTGGCATCTGTTGTTCATTTTAAAAATAGATCAATGGATTTTCTTATTAGATTTCATTTTTTCACAACCCTACAAAGTCCCTCTTTTACTCTACCTACGTTCCTGTCAGCTAACTTTAGTTCTATTATCAAAGCCCACCGATTTGGGTTGTTTTGTTTCCACTCATCAATTTTATATCCTATAATTGCATAGACATAAATTTATACAGAGCTTGTCCGTTTCCTTCTGATTTTACTTAATTCCTCTGAACAGCTTCTAATTTACAGAAAATGGTAAATTTAAATATCTTTTTATTTATATAACAAATTATATCATTGTACAGAATTGTAAGTTTTTTCTTTCAAATCTTCCACAAATAGTTTGGTTTCTCTCATGCATTAGCTACTGCAAATAATATTGTAATAAATGTGTGAGGTGGACCAAGCAAAGTTAAATGTTCTTGAATTTTCAAATAGACATCCAAGAGTGATTTGCTTCACATAAAAATTCTATTTTTTAACTTATTTGGAAGATCCATAGTGTTTTCTCAAGTGGCTCACACTAATTGGCATTCCCACCAATAATGCACCAACTGTTCCTTACTCTCCATACCTTCTTGCTTTCTCTTCTTTTACTCTCTCTCTAAAAAGACTGATACAAGTGGGAGAAGTGGAATACAAGTAGTGGACAAGGAATGTAAATATGAAATGGTGATCATATACACTTATTTATTTCATTTGCTGAAAGTGTTGGAGCTCTGTAGGAAAATAAGTCCCCATACCTCCTTCCTGCCCTTCTTTCCTCCCTCTCTTCCTTCCTCCAATCCTTCCATATTTTTTCTTACTTCCTTTCTTCCTTCCTTCCTTTATTCCACATATTCCAGCTTCTCTTAGATCAAAGGGAACCATGTCTTGTCGGCAATTAATTCAAAAGATTCCATAAAATGTTGCTTATATATCATGTTTAATTTTCCTCTGAGATTGGGTGGTTTTGAAAAGCTATCAGTTGTGAAAGGTGGATTCCAATTTGAGAGATAGGAATTATAATTTGTATTTGAAAAAGAGAACATAAACTGCAATAAAATATTATCAAAATAAAATAAAGCTACAATTCTGTGCTTTTAGGCTTGACTTTTATTAAGCATATATCTTAGTTGTTCTTTAAGTAAAGTTTGACATGGAAAGAAGGAGAACAGTATCAGAAGATAGATTCTGTTCTCTACTCCAAAGAAACCCCCCCAAATAATACATTTTTATACTTTACTCAAAAGGTTATCAGCACTAGCATTTCAAATATTAAATCCATTTCACTTAGAAATCAATATTGCCATATTATAGAAATTCTTACCCATCTTATAAAATTATCTTTTTGATACTTCTCTTCTAACTAGAGAACATATTTAAGATATGAATAAAGCATCTGACTAATTTGAGATGCATTCAAGTCAAAAAGAGTCACTGAATGAATCATTAGGCTTTAGTAATTTGAAAGCACGTGGTCTTCAATATAAACTCTTAAAGTGATGTGCCATTTAGTTTTCTTTTATGCAACTTTTACTCCTGGATATTTGATTGCCTAAAACAATAGAATAGAAAAAATTTTAAGGTGCCTTTTCTCCTCTCATCTATTACTTAATTTCTTCATTACTCTCCAGTAAACAATAAATCCAGTAGGGTTAAGACCCATAGGTCTAAAGAGATAATAATGCTTCTGTTAGAACTTAATGTACCAACAAAGCAGAATTCACTCACTGGAATAAAGTTGCGTGGTAAAGTAGCTGACTACTTTCTAAAGTTGTTATTATAACTTTTATCATTTAATCCTAAAATTTCATATTATCCCTTCATAATTAAATGCAAAGGAGGAGGAAATATGGGAGGAAGAGGCATTCAGGTAAAAATT
The DNA here is from genome assembly GCA_021461705.1 of Cryptotis parvus. Classification (NCBI taxonomy): domain Eukaryota; kingdom Metazoa; phylum Chordata; class Mammalia; order Eulipotyphla; family Soricidae; genus Cryptotis; species Cryptotis parvus. The sequence continues at coordinate 57,679 of JAJIBD010004961.1, forward strand.
CCTTTTTAAAAAATGCATCTACATAATCAAGTCTAAAATCAATGTGAATCATGGCAAAGATTTATCATAATCATATCATTACCATTACTGTTGTCAGATTATTAAATCTATCTGTGGCCTTTTTATTTTGCAATTTCACTAAGTTGCAAATTTCACTAAAATGACAAGACAGATGACCCTTTTCTGAAACCAAATTATAAACAGAACGTGAAGAATAAGGAGAAGGGCAATGTGCAAATTATTTCTCTCACATTTATATTCTCTTCATGGATGCTATCATTAAGTTAACTTCCGTCACTCAGAACCACCAAAACAGTGACTTTCATTTCCACTCAGTTCCTCACACAATTACATTGAGTTTCTATATGTATACATATATTCACTTTTTCCATGTGGCATTTTATTTTTTCGGGTTATTTATTAAGATTCCCTCAAACAGAGAATGGTAGAAGGAAATCATTTTCACCATTTCATCTTTATTTGTTAATGTTCATGATCTCTAAATAACCAGATAGTCATCACACCCTCCTAATGAAGCAAGAATCTGATGTTTCCCAACTGACTTCTGCTCTCAAAAATGAGAAACTTTAAATTAGCAGTAAAGCAAAGGGAAACATACCAAGGAGAGCTGAAAAAATGATCAATACTTAGCTTAACATAGACACAAATGAGACCTGGTCAGGCAGAACGATAGCTTGAGTTTATCAAGGTGACAATATAGAACAATTAAAGTAACAAATAAATGACTTTTGCAATTAATGAAATGAGAAGAACTTCACAAAGAAAATTAAATAGTTCTACAAACCTGGAGAATCTGAGAAGTCACAGATTTTGGTGTCAGAATAGCTGCAATAGAATTTAGCACTGACACATGCTACCTCTTTAATTTTGATCAACTCACTTTAACTCTTCAATAATTCCATTACACTGGTTTGAAAAATTAGGATACTACTACTCACTTCTGGTGTGAAAGCGAGTCATTCATAAAATATAGCCTTTAGTAGGACTAGTATGCTTGCTAGTATATGGAAAATTCCCAACAACCAGAAACAGTTATCCATATCATAATGATTTCTTTGGCTATTAATATTGGGGGGAGAGAAATTAAACAAGTAGAGGATTAATTTATAAATGACTGTGAATGTTTTGATAAGAAATTCAATCATCACACTTCTAAATGTTAATTTTACTGATAGTGTTTTTTACATTCGAATGAAATTCATCCTTCAATGTTACCACCTATCTTTACACAATTTAACCTAATTATACTGTTTTCAATACCTTCACAAACCCTTTCTTTTCATATACTATTTCAATTGTCATTTTCTTTTTATGTTTAGTCACTTAATTTTCCAAACTGAAAAATTAATTTTTATATGCATCTTCACTTGTAGTCATTTCTGTGAATGAGAAATTAAACTTTTAACTTGGTATGTTTATTGTAAAACCTCTAAAGAGTCTTTTTCTTTCCTATTCTACTTTTCTCATTAAAATCACTTGCTAAATGATTAGCAGTTAAGAAAATGGAAAATACTTTTGCCCATATGCTTTAATAGAGCCTGGAAGATAGACATAACTATTTTAGTTATTATGGAATATAGGAAGAGAACTGTCTTTAAATGTTGCCAAATTTTTTTATGAAAGAATTATCCTATAACTCTAAAATATAGACAGATCATTTGATTCAGATGTGCTGATCTGAACAAAAGAAAGAAGCTATGTAAGGAAACTCTGAATGAGATATTTATGCATGAAAATGAATTTGGGTCTAAATAGCATCCTGTAAAAAGTATGTCTTTTTGCTATGATTCAAAATAGTCATTTCCGTAACTCCTACCAATGATATATTTGCATTGCCAAAACCTCCCAATAAACTAGCAAAGACAGAAAAAAAAATTCATCAGGCATAAAGATGTTTGAAGAAAAATATATTCTCTAAATTAGTTACACTTTTGCAGGCTGAAAATGACATAAAACTACTTTTCCATTTTTCTCATAGTAAAATATTTCAAAAGTTTTTGAGAAATAAATTTTACTTGAAATAATCATTTAACATTAAAGAATATAAAAAAGACATTTTTAACATTCTTACTGAAATATTCGTAAAATCTATCCATTCAAACTGTAAAATTCAATAGTTTGGGCATTTCAAAACTTGCACAAGGAGCAAAATTTAAATATAGAAATTTCTTATCAGTCTATAAGTCTATGCCCATTATAAACACACTCTAAAGTTCTAGGATTATAACTTTGTTCTTTGCAAAATTGATAAATCTGAACATATTACAAATATACAAGATGAAGGTTTTTTGTGGTTAGTTTTCTAACATGCTTTCACGATTCATCCAGTATATAGCATGTCTTTGTGCTTCATTTCTTCTATTGCTAAAAAAAAATTGCTAAGTGTGATATAGCACACATATCAAATACAACCCATGTCGTATTTGTATGCCAAATACCAGTAACAATTACAGACCTCATTCGCATGACCTGATGGAATGGTTTGAGGTTCTTTATCTTCCTGGAGCAAGCAGGTGTCCTTGGGCTACACTAGCATGTGTCAGGACATATGGAGATATTACTGGTGCCCATTCAAGCAAATCGATGAACAACGGGAAGACAAGTGATACAAGTGAAGTGATAGAGCAATTTATCAATTCACCACTTGAACATTTGAGTTATTTCCATGTCTTGTTGACTTTGAATAGTGCTACCTTGAATACGGAGGTAGGAATTTTTGGTAGCTACGCTTTTATTTAACTTGGTATGCACATAAGAAAAAAAATATATCAAATGATTATTCTGTACTTAACCTTTTCATAAAATACTTGTTTTTTTAATAATTCATTTTAAATTCCCAGCAGCAATGTGTGAATTCTAACCTCTTTGCCAATTTATTATTGTCTTTCTTACATATCATAGCTGTCTCAAAAGGTATGAGCTAGATCTCATTTTTGGTCTATATTTGCATTTCTTCTATGGCTAATGATAAATAAAATGTATTTTACTGTGTGTCTGGTTCATTTTCATATATTTTAGAGCAATGTCTGACCATTCTTGACCATTTTTATATTGGGCTATACCATTATTTATATGAAAAGTTCTCTCGCATATTCTAAACATTACTTTATCCAATGTGTTTAATTTATAATTATTCTCTAAAATTAGGATATATTTTTGCAAAATAATATACACTTATTTTGAACATTTTATTATTCTATGTGACATCTATATTTTCTTTGCTACTTCTTATGCAATGAAAGCAAAGCAGTGTTTAAAGGGAAATTTATTGTGTGTATACATTTGTTCACTGTATCATTGTCTTCCCGTTCATCATCAATTTGCTAGAGCAGGCACCAGTAACATCTCCATATGTCCTGTCATGTTAGTAGAGCCCAAGGGCACCTGCTTGCTCCAGGAACATAAAGAGCCTCAAACCATTCCATCAGGTCATGGGAATGAGGTCTATAATAGTTACTGATATTTGGCATATCAAATACGACATGGGTAGTTTGCCAGGCTCTGCTGTGTGGGTAGCATACTCTTGTAGTCATCTCAAAATCCAGCATTTATTGATGTACTGCGCAGCCATGCTGTGATAGACTGGTCTGCTGGGTAGAGTTCTGATGAGGGGGAAGTCCGGATGTGGAAGATGGAGGCCCTTATGGAGTGGGGGGTCGTCTGGCTCTCTGCTGGTGTGGCGGGCCAGGGCTAGAACCCGCCAACCCTCCCCGGGTGCCCGTGTGCTGCTGGGCACAGGGAGAGCCAGAAGCAGCTCTGCCCCATGTCTGTGAGTCCCACGATCCATCAGGGAATAAAGAACAAAACTAGAGGGTCCTGAAGGTTACTCTTTATTATTATTATTATTATTATTATTATTATTATTATTATTATTATTATTATTTTCCTTTTTGGGTCACACCCAGCGATTTTCAGGGGTTTCTCCTGGCTTTGCACTCAGGAATTAAAAGAGAAATATTTAAAATATTAATCTATGTACAACTGCAAGAAATTATAAGCAAAGGGAATAAACTAAATCAAAGCAAGCATAAAAATGTAATAAACAAAATTGGGCATGTGAAAATAGAGAAAATTAGCATAATCAAAGGATAGTTCCTTGAAATACTAATACAAAAATTATGAAATAAAGCTCACATAACCAGAATTATAAATAAATATTAAGATATTACTACTAAAATAATATAAAATAAGTGACTAATAAATAAATATTATGAATAATTTTATGTTGGAAAACATAGTAATACAGAGTCTTCCAAGAGCCTGGGTAGGTGGCAGCTCTGTGTGTATCCCCAGCTTCACTGCTGGTAGTCTGAGCACCAATGATTCAATATCACCAGAGAACTGTTGGGTGTGGCCCAACGCCTCCCTGAAAAAAGACAATGATGTTATAAAGAGAATGCAAAAATTTTCAAGAAAAGCACATTGTTTAAATGACTCAAGATGATTTAAGTAAGCAGGAGTAGAAAATCTTCCAAGAGGCCGGAGTGATAGCACAGAGGGTAGGGCATTTGCCTTGCACACAGCTGACCTGGATTCCATCATCAGCATCCAATATGGTTCCCGAGCACCTCCAGGAGTAATTCCTGAGTGTAGAGTCAGGAGTAACCCCCTGAGCATAGCCAGGTGTGACCCCAAACGAAAAAATAAATCTTTCAAAAACTTATTTTTTAATATTTTTATATCACCATGAGACATATAGTTACAAAGATGTTCATGTTTAGATTTTGGTCATACAGTGTCCCAGCACCCATCCCTCCGCCAGTGCCTATTTCTCAGAGCCAATATCCTTGATTCGCTCCCTCCTCTTCTAGCCTGTCTATATGGCAGGTTCTTTATCTCCTCTCTCTCTCTCTCTCTCTCTCTCTCTCTCTCTTTCTCTTCTCTTGTGGATTGCAATACATACATTTAGAGGTTATCATGTGTATCTTTTTGTCTGTATTCAATGCTCATTTCCAGCCTGGTATTATCACTTTCAACAATTATTAGCACACTGTTCCCTTCTCTGTCTTACCTAACCTCTGACTCCCACACGTTTGTGGTAGATTCCACCTTTGTCAAGACCTCTTAATCCATGTTTGCCTGGAACTTGGATACCAATATCCAAGTTGGTAATAAATGCGTCATTCTATATCTGTTCTTTTCCTTCTGACTATTTTCACACAATATGATCCTCTTCATGTCCATGCATTTATAGCCAAATTTCATAACTTCATTTTTCCTAACAGCTGCATGGTATTCCATTTTGTAGATGTATGTACCACAATTTCTTTACCCAGTCATCAGTTCTTGGGCACTCTGGTTGTTTCCAGATTCTGGCTACTGTGAATAGTGCTGCTATGAAAATAAAAGTGCAGATGGTGTTTCTGCTGTGTGATTTCAGGGTATATTCCCAGGAGTGTTATGTCTGGATCAATTGGGAGCTCAATTTATAGTCTTTGGAGGAATGTCCATATTGTCAAAACTTATTTTTGAAGTAAATATTAACCTGACAAAAATCTTGACTATCATGACAAGAAGAGTACTGAATAATGTTCCTTATGAATATAAAAATATGAGTTGATGTTTAATTTTATCAAGTGGTAATATTAATAAAAATCAAAAGGACAAACCTAATACCATCAATTCGACACATACAGAATTGTTAATATCAAATTCCAACATGCTTTCAAGAGCAAAAATAGTCACAAACTAGAAAATTTCCAAATATCATAAGGAATCTTTGCAGAAACACCAAAACTAACATTATATTTAAAGATGAAAGACAATTTCTTCCTACAACCAGATACAAGACGAGGGAAGTATCTCTAACAACTTAACATTCAACAGGTACCTAGAGGGTCAAAGCTGAAATTTAGAGAGAAAAATAAGACATAATGGATAGTGCCATCTTCATTATGGCTTTGGTGTGGTTACGTTATATCCCTACAACGTATAGTCATTTCTAAACTTGTAATCCAAAATTATCTCAATAAATTATATATATATGCATATATATATGCACTACACATATATGTAGAGAGAGAAATATAAGGCATTCAGGTTATTAAATTATTCCAAATTTGTTACAATTTAGTTTGCTATGTTATAGGTTAGAGGATGCACTTATAAATATCAAATGAAACTTTACACTATAATTATGTTACAATTTGTAAATAAAAATGTAATTTTATTTATAGTAATTTAATAACTCAGAAATTTAACAAAATTAGGACAGGCCTGTACATAGAAATCACTTTGTAACAAGGAATCAGAGGAGTTATTAATAGTATTTTATATCATGCTCATAAATTAGAAGACTTAACATCATTGCTAGGATGGTGGTACTTTTCAAATTCATGTAAAGATTAAAAGCATTTTTATTCAAATAACAGCTACTTTTTAATGAGATTATTGAAAATATGACCCTAAGTTTCTATAAAAATTCAAAACACCTAGAATAATTGAGAAAATATTGAAAAAGAATAAAGTTGGAGCACTCAAAATTTGATTTTGAAATTGACTCAGAAAAAGTGAGGCAAGAGAAGACACACAATGAACATCAGACTAGAGGAGACACAGGAGCAGTGGGGAAGTGTGGACAATTTTGTGGCGATTGGGATGCATTAATTTTGCACATTAGTATATAAAGCTTTAACACTATTATAACCATATAACCTAAATTATCATTATTATAATCAAACCTTGCAAATAAGCTACAGAAATTAAGAACCACAGAATGCAGCACAGGAATTAGGGGTATGCAATTCCTGGGATCACTTGATCTCCCCATGAGTGAAGCACTGGAGTCCACTGGCCAAAACCAGCTGTGAGCCAAGAGGCCCCGATGAACCATGAAAGCGGTCTGGTAGTCACCGCACCTACAGGCTAAGTAGTTATATATCTGCCAGCCCAGTTGGCTGATAATTCCTGGAAGCCAGAATCTTCTCAGGTTCATTTGGGAGCCACCCTTCCCACCAAAATTATTTATATGGCAACAAGATACAGGTAGATATAACGATCAGTGTAATATAGATGACAATCTAAAAGTTAGCTTTTAAATATAAATAACTGACATTTTGCAAGTCTAAGATAGTGCACTGAAGAAAAATAAGTCATTTACACAAATGGTTGAAATGGGGAAGACTAGGTATCAATGTGCCATAAATGAAGTCAGTTCTTTAATTAAACTATGTAACAAAAATAAAACAATACCTCAAAATATATTCTTAGTCTCCTGAGGTGTTTTTTTTTCAGTTTGAAAGAATTTGCATTGCCAGTGATGTGTCTTAAGACAACCAAACCTGTGATTCTGTACTTGAGCACTTCAATAGCAAATGAATTACACAAAGCATCTACTTCGGAATGAGACATACTCTATCTTAGCATATACTAATAGATTAGTTTTGGGGGCTGGTTTGAGGGACACAAGTAGCAGTGTTTAGAGGCTATCTCTGGTTGTGTGCATGGTAGCCAGTCCCTGCGGTGCTTGGGGACTATGAGATGTTTGGACTGAACCAGGTCCCCTGCATGTAAAGTATGCTTTATTTGCTCGGCCCATTAGCTAATGCATCAGCCTCTCCCAATAGTTTTCGTTAATAAAATCTGGAGTTCCAACCTCCATCAATATTTTAAAGTCAGAGATACTGTCTCGTTTGCCAAGGTATTGAAAATCAGATGGGCTGGGCATGTAATGCGATTTGGAGGCGACCACTGGACTAGAGCCGTTACCGACTGGATCCCAAGGGATGTCAAAAGATCATGTGACCACCCACCTACAAGATGGTCAGACTTCTTTGTCAAGACCCTGAATGAACAGTTTGAGGCTCTTCGTATTCCTGAAGCAAACAGATGCCATTGGGCTACACTGGCATGTGATAGGGTCAAATGGAAATGTTACTGGCACCTGCTCGAGCAAGTCTATGAATAACGGAATGTCAAGTGATCAAGTGATGATCTACATGTGGTATTAACAATTATAAGTTATCTATTAGGTAAAAAATTTCCAAATGCACTACAACAGGTTGATTGCTCATATACTACACATGCATTTGATTACTATTATATAGTTATTCTTATTTCTATTATTAAATTATCTTTTCAATGCAACTGAAACTTTGTTTTGTCTTATGATGTATAATGCATTCAACCTTTCTTCTAAATAAGTTGTGTAGCTCAGTAGTTCTCCTAATTTCTATACTGAGTTTAGAATTTTAAAACCTCATAATATTGTCAAATATTTCTATATAAGTATAGAAATCACAAAATATTATGACACTGAATATTTTTCCTTTTTTAATTTTTTTTAATTTATTTTTGATTTTTTTAAAGGGGAAAAAATTCAGGATCACAGTAGACATTCAGAAGCAGGGGATGATGCTACTATACAGGCAAAGAGAGAAGGTGTCCCTACAGTTCTGGTTCCTGACTTGGTCAAGCAATCAAATTAATATTTAGGGTGTGACCCCTGAGTCTCCACGGACCCAAGTTGCCCTAGGGAAGAGCGGAAACTCCATCAACGGGAACCAAGGCAAACTGCCTTGGTTTCAACATGGACCCCTTGGGCCCTGCTCTTCCTGGAACATCCCAAAACTCAAAACCTGAAGCAAACAGAGGTTTGCTTACTACCTATCTTGCATGAGGTACCAGTGAACCTTGGTTCCTACATCCCTTGCTACCCACCCAAACTCTGCAAACAGACCAGACACCTACTAACTGTACTATCTAGTCACCCAAGACCCCACATTTGCAACCTACAATAGTCATAATGGTAAAACAATGCAAAATTCCATCAAGCTCTGTGAGTGAAGTCACTGGTCCAGATGAGCCAAGCAATACCAATGAGTTGTAAAACCTCTCTGATAAGGAATTTTGGAAAGAAATGTTAAGAATTCATAAGGGATTCAAAGAAGCAATGGAATGCAAACTCAATAAAATGCAAATCAATATTTAGGAAATCAGTAGGAGTCAAGTCAAAATTTAATTCATTCCTTTGGATACTCTACAAGTCTGCAAATTCTACACTTAATTTGGTCAAAAGAAATGCACAGACACCCAGTTTTAAGGGAAGAGTATAGGGATTGAGATGAAAAGAAAAGGGTAGATTTATATGATGATAAGTCAATTCTTGGTAATTAGCTGATTTTCCTGCCAGGATCAAAAGGTCATTTCTGATAATAACCCTAATTGCTGTCTGGTACTTTTGAGTACTGACTAGTTTGGAGAATGGTAAAATCTCTTTGAGAAGTCAGGTTTTTTCTTTTCTCTTTTGTTTAAGTTTAAGACTCTTTATTTTTTTTATTTTTTTTATTATATCACCGTGAGACATACAATTACAAAGGTGTTCATAATTGGTGCTTGGTGATACAGTATTCCAGCACCCATCCCTCCACCAGTGCCCCATTTCCACCACCAATGTACCCCACACCCTCCTGCCCACACCCCAGGCTGCCTCAGTAGCAGGTATCCCAGTTTCCTCTCATTCTCTCTCTGTCTCTCTCTCTCTTTGTCTCTGCAACCTCTCCCCTCTTATTTTACATACTGTGGCTAGCCCTGCAGATATTTAGAGTTTATCACTTAAGTCTCTTTGTGTATATTTAAAGGTGAGTTTTAATCTGCCATTACCATTTCCCACATTTAGTAAAACACTGGTATCTATTTATATCCTATTAATGAATGCAGTCATTCTATATCTGTCCTTATCCTTCTGACTAATTTCACTCAGTATGATAGTCTCCATGTGCATCCATTTGCAGGAAAATTTCATAATTTCATCTTTTCTGACAGCTGCATAGTATCCCATAGTGTAGATGAACCACAGTTTCTTTAGCCAGTCCTCTGTTCTCGGGCATTTAGATTGTTTCCAGATTCTAGCTATAGTGAATAGCGCAGAGATGAATAAAGAAGTACAGATAGTGTTTCTGCTATGTGTTTTTCGGTCTCTCGGGTATATTCCCAGGAGTGCTATTGCTGGATCAAATGGGAGCTCAATGTCTAGTTTTCGGAGGAATGCCTGTATTGTTTTCCAAAAGGGCTGGACCAGTCGGCACTCCCACTAACAGTGGATGAGAGTCCCTTTTTCCCCACATCCATGCCAGCACTGGTTTTTCTTGCTGTTTTGGATGTGTTCCAGTCTCCGTGGTGTGAGATGGTACCTCATTGTTGTTTTGATTGCATCTCCCTGATGATGAAAAAGTGCTCTTCATCTTTAGTCAGGTTCTTTCTTGATCCGATTAAACATGCCCCAAATGACACACCTGAAGAAGACCTGCTCCGGACATCTGGGAAGAATCTGTCCTTCACTTCTCCTAAATATTCAAACATCTCAATATTCATACGCTTGTGCACATCAATTCCCACACTCACCACAGATGAGGTCTCCAGTGTTTATCGCACACTTCTTTCTGTTACTAAAATAGTCAACATGAATATCTTTTCAAAATCCAAAAGAATGCTAGATAAATGGATTTCAATATTACTTTATCTACCTGTCATGAGTTTAATTTTTACTAAACACAGTATCACTAAGCAGTGCATATTTTGTTCTTGGCTCTAATATGCAAAGTGTGGGGAGGGGAAAGTGTGCGGTACTGTGTCCTTATGCCTTACATGTCTCAGAGATGAAACCCTTCCTCAAAATATTTCATTCAGCTTTCTGTTCTCATATCTCTGGTCATGGTAATCAAGTAGGTCACCCATTTCTAATTTGCTTCTACATAGAAGTGTTTCAATTTAGGCATTTCTAATTTCTAAATTTTCAAAGGGAAAAAAATAAACGGTTTTAACTAGAATGACATGATCAGTTTCAAGGACTATACATTCAGGCAGAAATTTCCAAGGAGCTTTGAAAGTACTGAAGTTGGCTCGTGACTATATTTTTACCACTTAGATGCATTTCCTTCAAAACTTGGCCATGATATCTTCCCTCTGATTTCATGCTGATTTTGTGTTCTAAATTAAATTACAGGTGGTTGGATGTGTCCCCAGAGTATCCTTTGATTAGCATTTATAATTATTGTCTTTTTCTAAGCTTCCAAAAATTGATTTGTTCCTGAGATTTCACCCAAATACTTCAATGACTCTCAAGTACAGGTCTAAACTCAAAAAATAATGTTTGTTTTCAAAAATATGCATGTTTAACCATGCATGTTTCTTTTCTAAACTTTTAATCTCACTCTTCAAATAGTATTCATGGATAAACTATTAATGTGAATTGCTGTAAAGTATACAATAGTTATGCTTCAGGATCCCCCTTATTTCTGTCTTAATTTTAGAGAAAGACACGATTTCTTACAAAGGCCTCATTTTTTTACAGTCATGATAAAGGATAACTCTCCATGCCTTTCTGGAAGATATGACCCAGGCGTTGGGGGCGCCTTGTTTATAGTTGCGGCGTGGCTGTGATGCTTTACGGCTTCTGCGATCTCCGATTCTCCTTCTGTCTTTGAGGTCTTCTTTATCGCTCTACTGTTTAGAGCTTTGTTAGCATTTGGTCTCCTGAGTTGCGCTTCCGTGGCGAGAGCTCGGGTTTCTAGACAGGCCCTGTTCTCTCTCTCTCAGCATTCCGCACAATCTGGGTGCTACCAGTCGGTTGTTTCTTCATCATGTCCTCAATGATGATTCTTCCCAGTTGCTGAAGGCCAAATAGTTCCCGTTGTGTCGTCTGGGAGTTCTCTTCTTAAACTTTGCAGCCTTTTCTCCCGTGTGGGAGTAAATTTTGCCGATCTGATCTGTTTGGAATTTGGGGATGACAGCATCGTCACAAAACCGTCTTGATGTTGGTCTATTTCATTGTGGAACTTCCGCCAGGATTCCCTGTAACGCAGCTCTGGAACTTGAGTTCAAGGGTAGCTAGGTCGAACAACATGTGATGACCTAAAACCTGAGCTGCCGGAGGAAGCGATGGAAGCCTTCCGGCATCGGAAATAACTAAAGGACGAACCTCGTCTGGGCACATCTCTTTGACTCCACTGTTCTCCCTTATTAACATACGCTCGAGACCTGGGCCCTACGAAGCAGGATGAGCTATTCGGGTCTCCCAAGGTGAAAGCAGCTTGAATATCACGCCACTCAAGTGGAAAGAACGGGTTCTGACCTCTGTCGCTATTCCAGAATCAGGTGCTTCTCGTTTGCCAAGGCACGAAAACAATGGGCTGGACATGTAATGCGATTTAGACAACCGCTACTAGGCCATTACCAACTGATCCCATGGGATGTCAAAGATCAGGTGGCCGCCCACCACAAGATGGTCAGACTCCCTTGTAAAACCCTGAAGGAACGGTTTGAGGCTCTTCATATTCCTGAATCAACCGATGCATTGGGCTACATTGCACGTGATAGGGTCCAATGGAAATGTTACTGGCGCCCGCCGAGCAAACGATGAATACGGATTCAATGATCAGTGATCAAGTGATCATGATAAAGGAAAATGTATAGGTTAAACATTTAGAAAGCTCTAAAACATTATATAAACAGCATGTAACTTATTATGAAATTTGTTATCTATACCTGATATATCCTTAAGGAAATAAACTGGTTAATGGGGCCAGAGAGATAGTGCAGTGGGTAAGGTATTTGCCTTGATATAAAAAAACACAGTTTCAGTTTCCAGAATCACAATAAGTTGCATGAGCCTACAGGGGGTGACCATAAGCATCACATATAATTCCCTGAGCCTATCAAGAGTGATCCCTGAGCACAGAATCCAGAATAAACCTGAAACACTGCAAGTTGTGGCTCCAAACCAAATAAATAAGGCAGCTAATATCTTTCTGTAATTTGGATTTTTTAAATCAGATCTAACCCTCGCTTCTGTTAAAAACAACCTTCCCTCTCAACTTGAACTCATTCAAAATCTCTTCAACAGAACTATTTTTTTGAATTATGTATATCCTAGAGAGAATATGTATCTAATATAAATGCTGCTCTGAGGTTAAATGAATGAATGCTAAAAAAGTAATGCTTTGCATTAAATACAGGCAGAAAGATACTCATGATAACCCTAAATGTATAAAATGCAATCCACAATGTGTAAGAGAAGGAAGAGAAAAGAGATAGAGAAAGAGATAATAAACCTGCCATAGAGTCAGACTAGGGAATGGGAGAGGGAATCAGGGACATTGGTGGTGGGAAATGGACACTGGTGGAGGGATGGGTGCTGGAACACTGTAAGGCATAACTCAAATATGAACATCTTTGTAATTGTATACATCATGGTGGTATAATAAAAATATTAAATTAAAAAAAAAAGTAATGCTTTGAATTGTAATCCCAAAATTGGGAATCCCAAATATCATTAATGACAATGAGCTAATTTGTTAATTCCCCATACTTAAATTTTTTCAGTATAAAATAAGATAATTATGTCACCTCATAATTTTGCTATGATAAATGAATTAATGCACACTGAACAATAACAGCAAAGTTTGGCAGAGTTACAAATGTTATAACTGAGACTTTGTGATAGTTCACCCCTTTCTTTTAACAGCTATCTCTCTCCTAACCATAGACTACATTGTATGTTCAATTCTCTCAACTTTATTATTTTCAAATATCGTTACTGGTAGGTCTTTCCCTCACTTCTCACATCCTTCTCCCCAGAGTGAAGAGAAAAACAAAAGGAAGAATAGAGATGTGTGAATACCAAATGAAAGTTTCTCCTTTATAATTTTACACAAGAACTATTCTTTAAAGAAATAGAAAAATACCTAAGAAACTCATAGTGCATCTCTTTCTTTACCTACTTCCATTTTAATTGATAATACAAATAGGGACAGAGGATGTTCTGATCCATAAAATTTCTCTATTCTGCCAGTTAGCTATACCAAAGCAAAAATTGCACTAGATAAAGGAGTAAACAGATAAGGGTCACTCTGTTCTATATTATGTTTCCATAAAATTAATGTGTGAATGTTCTAAACATCAATGTGATAATATCTGAAGTTAGGGCCACTAGGAGGTAATTAGATTCAAATGAGATATTGTGGGAGAAGAGGATTAACTAAAAAGGTGATCATTAGTAAGACACGATTCCTTATGTGAACTTAACCATGATTTTGCTCCTCGGCTGCTCCAGAACTGTGAGAAGCACATGTTTTATATGTGTCCCACAATGTCTGAAATTTCATTATAGCAATGTGAGTGAGGTATTGACCAAAAAGGCCAACATAGCCTGAACAAAATACTTGAGAGATCAGAATTTAGCCTGAACTTAATAAAAGGTGAAAGACACTTTTTTTGGCCAAAGTTAAAAAGTTAACATTCTCCAATTAAAAGTAGTGGAGAATGTTAGTGTAGAAAATGAATGAATATGACGTGTTGAATTCACTGAGTTATTCTTGAGTTTACAAATTATTTTCTCTATGATTAGGCTATGTTTGTTTCTAATTGGTAATACTAAACAAACTTATAGTGGAATACAGGGACACTATTTTCTTATTGTCCCTGTTAAATTCAAAGGCATGGCATCCCAATCCTTCACAGATACTACAGGACATAAAACTGGCTTGGGTTTTCCAATTTTGTAGTTTGGGGTCCATCTTCAGTGGTTTAGAGGGGGATTGCTACTGCCACAGCCCATTTACCTGAAGCACTGTTCAGTGCCAACATGGAAACCTGAACCATCCCTACGCAAATCATGTGCTCCTTTGATCTATCTCCCTGGCCCACAGCATGTTTCTTTTAAGAGTTATACATATTTTAAAAGCTCAGAATCAGGAACTTGTCTAAAGTCTGGCCAGACTGAGGAAAATATTAAGCCATTATATTTCTTTAGCCACCCACCCTCTTTAACTGAATTTTTTAAAACCATCTATCCTAAAGTTAACCCTTCATCAGATACAAAAAAAAAAAAAACCCTTCAAATCCGTATGCTGCTTAGACTAAAGGCAAATTAGTAGTCATACATAAAGACTTTCCAAAAGTAACTGAGTAGTTTTATGGGTTTGCTGAAGAATTTAACATAGCTATACAAAAATAACAGCAATTAACTCATATGATGTTGATGGTGGTCAAATCAAACATTGGATGAAGTTTGTGTGATGGGAAAGTTATGAAAGAGACAGAAAAATCAACAAAGCTTTCACCAGGTGATTAGGGGGAAATGCTGAGAATTTCATCAAACTATTCCCGCAGCTTTTCCTACTGATCATTGGAGTAAAATTAAAACTTGATGAGCCTCTTAATTAATATTGTAATCCAGGCTTAAAATGTTTTAGAAAAAAAATTAGGCTTTCCTATGTAGGTTTATGAGATTAGCTTTTGCTCTATTTGTTAATGGAATAAAATGAGACCTTTTTTCTTTAAAATAAATGTAGACATAAGACGAAGAACGTGTCTACTTTTATCTGAATTTAATGATTCAAATTACTCCTATATTAGGAGAATAATCTCAAAAAATTACTGCAAAGATCATTAGCTTTAAATCTTAGCAAAGTCCCTGAAATAGCCAAAGACCTTTCTTAAACGAGACGAGAATACACTCCGCAGTGTTTACCGTAAAGCTTGAGCACCCCAGTGACCTACAGGTTTTTATAGTCAGTAGCAATGGCGAAGAATACCCTCCCTTCATTGTGGTTGCCACCCTATTTTTAAGACCACTGAAAAAATATTTGTGGAACCCCATTTTAATAATTTTTGTACTTCACATATTACAATTTTTCTTTTTTTTTGATGTTTAAGATAAGATCTAATTGTGTTTTCCACCAGTATATTTTATTTTTTTCCATTTTTTTATTTTACAGTTACAAAGATATACAATTAAAAAGTTCATATTTGGGTTTTGGTCATACAGTGTAGCAGCACCCATACCGCCACCAGTGCCCATCTCCCACCACCAACGTCCCCGGTTTCCCTCCCTCCCCCGCCCCCTCCTCCATGGCAGGTTCTTTATTTCTTTCCATTTCTCTCTCTTTCTCTTTTCCTTCCTCTCCAGACTATGGATTACAGAACATACATTAAAGGGTTGTCATGTGTATCCTTTTGCCTCTATTTAATGCTCAGTTCTAGGTTGGCATTAGTACCCTCACAATTGTTAGCACACTGTTCCATTTTCTGTCTTACCTAGCCTCTGACTCCCACACGTTTGTGATAATTTCCACCTTTGACAGGACCTCCTGATGTATGTTTCACTTGACCTTGGATATTGGTATCATAATATGTACCTATATATTTATGTTATGCAGATAAATGCAGTCATTCTGTAACTGTCTCTCTCCTTCTGGCTAATTTCGCTCAACATAATCTTCTCCATGTCCATCCATTTGTAGGCAAATTTTATAACTTCATTTTTCCTAACAGCTGCATAGTATTCCATTGTGTAGATGTACCAAAGCTTTTGTATCCAGTGATCGATTTTCGGGCACTCTGGTTGCTTCCAGATTCTGGCTATTATGAATAATGCTGCTATGAACATAAAAGTAGGGATGGTGCTTCCGCTGCGTATTTTTGGTTTCCCAGAGTAGATTCCCAGGAGTGGTATGGCTGGGTCAAATGGGAGTTCAATTTCTAGTCTTTGGAGGAATGTCCATATTGTTTTCCAGAAAGGCTGTACCAGCCGGCATTCCCACCAACAATGGATGAGTGTCCCCTTTTCCCCACATCCACGCCAGCACTTGTTGTTCTTGTTCTTTTGAATATGTGCCAGTCTCTGTGGTGTAAAGTGGTATCTCATTGTTGTTTTGATTTGCATCTCTCTGATGATTAGTGATGATGAGCATTTTTTCCATATGTTTTTTGGCCATTCGAATTTCTTCCTTGCTGAAGTTTCTGTTCATTTCTTCTCCCCATTTTTTGATGGGGTTGTTTGTTTTCTTCTTGTAAAGTTCTACCAGTGCCTGATATATCCTGGATATTAACCCCTTATCAGGTATTGTGAATATTCTTCCCACTGGGACTGCTTTTGACTTAGTCACTGTTTCTTTTGAGGCGAAGCTTTTTAGTTTCATGTAGTCCCATATATTTATCTTTCTTCTAGTTGCTTTGTTAGTGATGTTTCATCTTTGAAGATGCCTTTAGCTTCAATGTCATGGAGGGTTTTTCCTATATTTTCTTCAATGTACTTTATGGATTCAAGTCTGATATTGAGATCTTTAATCCACTTTGATCTGATTTTTGTGCATGGTGTTAGACACAGGTCCAAATTCATTTTTTACATGTCGCTGCCCAGTTTTCCCAACACCACTTATTGAAGAGGCTTTCCTTACTCCATTTTAGACTCGTTGCACCTTTTATCAAAGATTAAATGATCATGTGTTTGAGGTTGGTGTCAGGATACTCAATTCTATTCCATAGGTCCACGGGTCTGTTTTTATTCCAATACCATGCTGTTTTAATTACTACTGCCTTGTAGTACAGTTTGAAGTTGGGTAAGGTGATGCCTCCCATCTTCTTTTTCCCGAGGATTGCTTTAGCTATCCTTGGGGTTTATCGTTCCATACAAATTTTAGGAGTGTTTGGTCAATTTCTTTGAAGAATGTCATGGGTATCCTCATAGGGACTGCATGAATCTGTATAGAGCTCTAGGGAGTATTACCATTTTGACAATGTTGATTCTCCCCATCCATGAGCAGGGAATTGTTTCCATTTCCTTGTGTCCTCTTTTATCTCTTGGAGCAGTGTCAGTAGTTTTCTTTGTACAGGTCCTTTACACTTGGGTAAGTTGATTCCTAGGTATTTGATTTTCTGTGGCACAATTGTGAATGGAATTGTTTCCTTAATATCCCTTTCTTCTCTTTCGTTATTTGTATATAGGAAGCCAATTTTTCAAAAAATATTTGACATGACTATGCTCCCTGTTACTATAAGCAACATTCCTTAATGCTAATTATCTCTTGATTCTCTGATAGTTCATATTTTAAAAGGGAAAATAGTAACTATTTTGCTAGATAGCAATATCACACCTTGTGATATAACTGAAATACCCTTGCCTTTGGCTGTAACAGCCCAAAAGAATTGAATTATATGTGTTCATGTTGGCTTGTGCCCTACCAAAGGCTAACAATGCCAGTAAATACACACACACACACACACACACAAATAGAATAAAAGCTTCAGAATATTTTTTGCAATGTCATATAAGAAACATTATTTCTTTTCAGGAGATACAAGTTTACTTTTGTATTCAAGAAGTTTGGGATGCTATACTTTTATTCTCATCCTTTGTTATTAGTTGATTCTTAGTCTTCTAGAATTAACTCCCTAAAACAAAAAGAAAATCAACTTACTGATATTTTGTAGGCAATATTTCTTTTAAAGGAAGCTATAGCTGCCAATTTCTTTAATGATACAAAAAAATGTATGCAATAACCTAAAGGGTTAGATGGAAAGGAGCAAAATCTGAAACTATAAAAAAAAGACCTGGAAATTTAGTAACTTTTGTATGGTAAAACTATAGTTTGAATATGGGAACAATGCAGTCCCCTTCCAGAGACATGAAAATTTCCACTCCCAACTTTAGTTCATGTATTAAGCCATAAGTGAACAATAAAGTGATAGCTGTCATATATTGAATCAATATGAATATCAATATTGAATCAATATTGGTTATGGAAATACTAATAAGTCTACAAAAAGCACCTGTAGCGCCTTAATTTGCCTCACTCATTAAAAATCCAATTCAAAATTAATATAAAACTATCATTGTAGACTGCCTGATGGAATATTTAGGCTCTGGAAGGTAGATTTTTTAATTAATCACATCCTATAGATATAAATGGTCTGGATGTTTTTTGACTATTTTCCCTTTATAAACATATTAATGCCTCTCCTGCTATGAAAATTCTCTTGGAAAAGCTCATCCTTACCTGACTATATTCTCCCAAACTTCACTGTGATTTTCATTTTACTCATCAGAAAAGTTAGAAATTTTGTGAAACTGTGCAAAATTTTCTCTGTGATGACCACCTTAAATCATCTGGTTTAGTCAAATACAATAATGCTACTGTTAAAAGTAGATGACAGGGTGGGGATGGGGAGGGGTAGAAGGAAACAGAAACACTGGTGAGGCCACAGGTGTTGGAATTGGTACTAGAACATTCTATGTCTAAAACTGTCAATTACTTTTTAAATCTTGGCACTTTAATGAAAAAAAATATTTTTTTAAAAAGTAAATTAACAAAAATGTGTAGAGACCCTAAAATACCTTGATCAAAAGCACTAATCAAGAACTAAAAAAGTTCTTCACAGGCACAGTTCTAATTTATTTTGGAACTCAAGCTGTTAAACTAGATGATAATTATATAACCCTAAATGCAATTTTCCCCTCTTTTTATAAAATGATACATAAAACAATATCATGGAGGCCTAGTTACTGCTTGTATTTTTGAGCATAATAAAACTATTTTTTGTTTTATTATGGCTGAACAATATTTTCACACAGTATTTCAGAGAGGAATACTCTAAGCAACATAGAACTAACTTTGATTCCTGGAAAATATACCTTCAGAAAAATTATATTTGACTCCATTTGAAAGGAGCCTAGCAAATATTGCAAACTGCTCTACGTGCCAAAACTTTCAAGTGATAGATTCTGGTCCATGTGAAGCACTGAAAAAAAAGCACCAAATGCTGTTTATCATTCAGTGACCTGAACATGATGTTCCTGAGACTTTTAATCAGATGACTAATAAAGAGACAGCTTCAAAACAACCAGATCTGTGATGCCTATTTGCATTACTGTCAATGATGTTGTTTCTTATCTCATTTTTTTGGTTTCCAGTACGTTTCCATAGTTTCTAATCCATTACTAAGGGAAAAAACTTTCAGAGAGTTGGAGAAAATTAAAAACAACGGGAAAAGTAAAGCCAAATCTCCATAACTTTATAAAATACATGTTTTATACATATTTTATTTTAAAACAATTGCCCAATTCACAAGCCAAAATCGTTTTTAGAGCACATATCCTTTAAAAAAGATATACTTCTGAGAAAAGGAATTACTCATGTAATAACAAATATAACTTGCTACACATGTTTAAATGATGCTAAAAGAACAATAAATTATATAAAATTAAAACAACAAGAACATTAGTTATGACAAGGTGCACCAATCACTAGTTTTCTAGTTAGCAGTTTCCAGGATTTAATTTCTGGTCTGTCTTCTGATTTCATAGAAACTGAAATTGTAACACAATCTTAATTCTTCAAATATTTATGACAATGTACACTCTCATTTAATACTTTTTTGGAAATAGCATTTCTAATGAAGTGTGGCTGGATCAGTGCTTCAAGAGACTTTAGAGTTATAACTTTAAGAACATAAACATTAGTTAAGAAATATCAGATCTCTTTTGACTTTCCTTGTTAATCCAAGATAACACTAAAGTAACTTCAATATATTCCCAATCAATATGTCTTCCATTAAAATCTCACATGACTTACAAGAAAAGTCCTTTCTGGCATCAAGGAAGTAGGCTACTGAATTCTGGATGAAACTTCACTTATGGAACACATGCAGAGAAAATTCTAGATCAAAAGTAAGAAATAAAAATAATAAAATACTCTAAATGTTGGTGGTGTAGACAGAAGACTCTCCCAGACACCCAGGAAAGGCTGAGTTGCCTGGAACACCTTTAAGGGGGGGGGTTAGCCCAGTGCTTGTCCAAACAGAGTCCTGGCAGTGAAGAGTTTACTTACTCCACAATCATTGCATGCTCCCTGCAGGACCCCACTGCTTGGACTAGTCTCATTCAGAAATTAATCTGAATAACTGAGGTATGCAGGTTTTGTGACTGAAATATTTCACAGAGTAGGGATAGACTACCTCCCCCATCTCTGTATTTCTGGAGACCCCAAAAGCTAAGAACACACCCAAAGCTGCCACCCAGTTAAAAATCTAACTCCAGCTCTATGAGCCAATACAAATTTTGAACTTCCTGGAAAGACAGTTAAAACTATACACACTGTTCAATAAGTAGCAGCACACCAGAGCGGATGGGAAGTAAAGTAGAAGGCAACCAATCAATTATCAAAATATAAACATACAAGGCTTAAAGGGTAACAATATCTTAGTAACTACTTATATAAGGACTTAATGGCTTCAAGATGAGATACTACAATAAACAGTAACATTCTTTAAGGGAAATATATTTTGATCATTCTCTTAAAAATTACCGATAACATGCAATATTAAATTATAGAGGTCTTGCTACGCAAAACAGGCTTAAGGCGATTTGGGAAAAATTAGAAACAATGGTGGAGGAAAATTATAATGGTGGTAGGATTGGTGTTGGATTATTGAATGCCTGTAACATCATCATCATGAACAACTTTATAAATCACAGTGTTTATATAAATTGTAAGGGAAAATTTGAAAATTAATGCATTTCAATAAATTTTGGTAGTCTAAAAGTGTAAATTCACTCATAATTAAGAAACTGCATTTCTATAAAGTCAATAAATGTATCTTCAGCAAAGAAACAATATTCCTTTGTGGAATTAAAGGAAATCCTTCAGATACAAGAATATGTGGCCCATTGGTTTGGTAAAGCTCATGTGGATCTCACTGTGAGACATGCACTTTCGAATCTGCTCTTTCCTGTTTATAATCAAATAGATCCATATGGGGCTGGAATGACTGATTTTTTGAGGCTGACAAGTTTCAGCAAACAGATAAATCTTTGCCTGATTCTCACTTGAGAAGCTTTCTCTTTTATATGCAACTAAGAAAACTAGGGCCTTTGTTCATGTGTATCAGTTCTGTCAAATAAGTTGGTAATAAATAGAGCAGAAATTCATCAGCATGCATTTGTAAAACTCAACTAAATCTCTCTTGATTTTTGTTAAATCATACAGAAACCATTGTATCAAGTTCACAAGCAAACAGCAATTGAAAATTGAGTCAGCTTTGAATATGAATAGCGCTTTTGAAAATCCTCAAATTAATATTAATTCTATTTATAGAAAACTAACTTTTCACAACATGACTTTTTTTCCTTGAAAACACTTTCACTCAAGGGCTATATCATCAGAACATCTAATCATCACTAATTTTCTTTCTCCAGGAAGATAAAAAGAGTCATGTTCACTTTATTCAACAAGTTTTTTTCTGAAAAGGTTTTGATGGGTTCCAAAATGGCTTGGATTTCAGGACCTTTCTAGTAAATGTCTAATAAATGTCACCATTTAAATAAGTGACTCCTTGATATATAGAACTTAGATCAATCAAGGCTCAGTTAATGGATTTCAAGAGAAACTCAGATTACCTAGATTTAAGTTTAGTTAATTATGAGGAGCGTACCTTAATTAATATAGGACAAATAGGAATAAGTCACATAAAATTATTTCTTTCTCATTTATATGAAATCCCTTCCTCATTCTTTAAAATCCCTGGTTTCTTTGCACAAAATATAAATGCATTTACTTTAGACTTTACAGCCATGCAAAGTATAAATATGTATAAGATGACGTGTAGTACCCCTCAAATCTATCTGAAAATAAGTTGCTTATGTAGTCATCAAATCACACAGAGAAATGGGGAAACATATTTTTGTACCTCACATTTCTAAAAAGTCTGTCATATACAAAGTTTCCAAGGTTTGAGTAATGAATTTAGAGTGAAGGAATAGTACAGTCCGGAAGACAGTTGTTTGCAAGCACTGACTTGGGGTGCTCTCTAGCATCTTTTATGTTCTCCTGTACCTCACCAGAAATGACCCCTAAGCACAGGGATGGGAAGAAGGTCTGAGCACCACTGGGTGTAAGCCAAAAAAAAACAAAACAAAACAAAATAAATTGATAAACCTCAGATAAATTTGTGACTGAGGGAAGCCGAAATTACTTAAATACAAAATGTAGTAAAACAGCATCAAAATTTTCTTCAAAAAGGAATTAAAAGAAATTCCTAAGTGGGAAAATATTGCTGAAATTGAAATAGGTAATAATATTTAAATGGTGAATGTCTGAATGGATTTCATTTTAGATACTGTTCATAGTTTATTTTCTACTTGTAAAAGTACCTTCAATTCCTACCCAATCTGAGGATGCAGCGAAGTACTGAGCACCACTTATTTGCAAGAATGAGATACTTCTGAAAATATCTAAGAGAATAAAAACTCATTAACAAGTTGTCTGTTATAGTTTTATTTCTTTATCCCATCAGATGAAAGATAAAACCAAATATATCAAAAGTTAATTTTATAATAAGCTCAGAAAAAAGATTGCTAAGACAATATCAAAGGGGAAATATTAATACTACTCCTACCCATTCTGGACAGCTGCAAAACAGTCAAAGTTCCCATTCCAGCACAGTTTATTCCTGATTTGTTCCTCACTTAAGTTATAGTGATATATAAAAGTTAGGTTATACTGATATATAAAAGTATCACAAAAGCTCTTAAACCTTAGAGCGGCAATCTTCCCCACAGGTGTGTGTGTGACCCCTGCGTCTCCAGCGGAACCAAGTTGCCCCAGAGAAGAGCAGAAACTCCATCAACGGGAACCAAGGCAAACTGCCTTGGTTTCACCGGGCGCGCTTTGGGCCCTGCAATTCCTGGAACATCCCAAAACTCAAAACCGCGAGGACATGCTGGCGTCCGGGCGACGCTCTTATTACCTATCTTGCATGAGGTACCAGTGAACCTTGGTTCCTACATCCTTGTTACCCACCCAAACTCTGCAAACAGACCAGACACCTACTAACTGTACTATTTAGTCCCCCAAGACCACATATTTGCAACCTACAATAGTCATAATGATAAAGCAACGCAAAAATTCCATCAAGCTCTGTGAGTGAAGTCACTAGTCCAGATGAGCCAAGCAATACCAATGATTTTTATAACCTCTCTGATAAGGAATTTCGGAAAGAAATGTTAAGGATTCATAAGGAATTCAAAGAAGCAATGGAATGCAAACTCAATAAAATACAAGAGGACATGATAGAAGAAGTGAGGAAAATGCAAATGGAAATGACAGTTATTAAAAATGAGGTAAATGAAATGAAAAACACATTGGAAAGCCATCATAGCAGAATAATAGCTACTGAAGAAAGAATTAGTGATCTCAAGGACGATTTCCAAAGATTCGCTACACAACACCAGAAGATAGAAAAAAGACTCACAATTACCGAACAGACAACAAGAGAAAATCGGGATGAAGCCAGAAGAAACAACATACGGATCATTGGGGTCCCAGAAGGACAAGAAGAAAACCGTGATGAAGAAGAAACTGTCAAAGCCATAATTGCTGAGAAGTTCCCGGAACTAAAGAGCGCTTGCCTCAAGACCCAGGAGGCCCGTAGGATACCAGCTAAAAGAAACCCCGACAAGAATACTCCAAGACACATCTTAATTAAAATGACAAAAACTATAGATAGAGATAGAATACTGAAAGCAGCAAGATCAAAGAAGGAAATCACATACAAAGAAACCTCCCTAAGATTTACAGCAGACTTCTCTGATGAAACACTCCGAGCCCAAAAACAATGGTGGGATATTGTGAAAAGGCTCAATGAACTGCAGGCTTCACCAAGAATTCTTTATCAGGCCAGGCTCACATTCAGATATGAAGGAAAGATACACAACTTCATGGATAAGCAACAACTCAGGAACTTCATGGACTCAAAACCAACTTTAAAAGAAGGACTGAAGGGTCTACTGTAATGCGACCAAACCCATAAGCACAACAAACACAATAAGAAAGATGGCACAAAATCCAATGACAATAATCTCTCTCAATGTCAATGGTCTAAATGCACCAATTAAGAGACACAGAGTGACAAAATGGATTAAAAAAATGAACCCAACACTCTGCTGTCTACAAGAAACGCATCTTAATAATCAGAACAAACAGAGACTCAGAGTCAAAGGTTGGAAGACCATTCTCCATGCAAACAACTCCTCCAAAAAGGCTGGTGTGGCTATATTAGTATCAGACAATATAGACTTCAGGCTAAAAAAAGGTTAGAAGGGACAACGAAGACCACATCTTATTAATTAAGGGGTATGTACACCAGGAAGAAATTACACTACTAAACATATATGCACCCACCGAGGGGTCAGCAAAATACATAAAACAACTGCTAAGAGACCTCAAAGAAGACATTAACAGTAGCACAATAATAGTTGGAGACTTCAACACTGCTCTATCAACGATGGATAGAGCAACAAGACTGAAACTCACCAAGGAAAATATTGGCCCTCAAGGAAGAAATGGAAGAAAGAGAGCTAGTGGATATATAAAGGGCTCTTCATGCCAAAAAAGCTGAATACACATTTTTCTCTAGTGCACATGGAACATTCTCCAAGATAGACCACATGCTGAGCCACAAAGCATACCTCAATAAAATAAAAAGATAGAAATTGTGTCAGCTATCTTTTCAGACCATGATGCACTGAAAATGGAAGTTAACCGAACACAGAAACAGAGAGTCAAACCAAACACCTGGAAACTGAACAGCTCACTCCTGAACAACAAATGGGTCATAGAAGAAATCAAACAGGAAATCCAAAGATTTCTGGAAACAAATGAAAATGAAGACACCAACTATAAGAACTTGTGGGACACGGCAAAAGCCGTGTTAAGAGGGAAGTTTATAGCTCTGCAAGCATTCATCAGGAAACAAGAAAGGGCCGACATAAATAACCTGACTACACAGCTGAAGACATTAGCAAAA
Organism: Cryptotis parvus; assembly: GCA_021461705.1. Classification (NCBI taxonomy): domain Eukaryota; kingdom Metazoa; phylum Chordata; class Mammalia; order Eulipotyphla; family Soricidae; genus Cryptotis; species Cryptotis parvus. The sequence goes on from JAJIBD010004961.1 coordinate 83,281, forward strand.
GACCAACAAAAGGAGCCCAACCCAGGCAGAAAAAAGGAAATAATAAAACTTAGAGAGGAAATCAATGAGTTGGAAACCAAAAAACAATCCAAAAGATTAATGCAACCAAGAGCTGGTTTTTTGAAAAATTAAACAAGATTGACAAACCATTGGCAAGACTTGTAAGGACAGGGAAAGAGAGAACCCAAATAAACAGAATCAGAAATAAAAAGGGTGACATCACAAAAGAAACCACAGAAATCCAAAAGATCATCAGAGATTATTTGAGAGCCTGTATGCCATGAAACCTGAGAATCTAGAAGAAATGGATAAATTTCTGAAGTCCTATAACCTCCCACGCTGAAACAAGAAGACCTCCAATACCTGAATAAGCCTATCACCATTGAGGAAATAGAAACAGTAATTAAAACTCTGCCCAAACACAAAAAGCCCAGGTCCAGACGGATTCCCTAGTGAACTCTACCAAACCTTTAAGGAGGACCTACTGCCAATCCTTTTCAAGCTCTTCCAGGAAATAGAAGAAACAGAAACACTCCCAAACAGCTTCTACGAGGCACATATCACCCTGATACCCAAAGCAGGGAGAGACAACACAAAGAAAGAAAACTACAGACCAATCTCCCTGATGAACACGGATGCTAAGATCTTCAACAAAATACTAGCAAACAGAATCCAAAGACTCATCAAGAAGATTATACATCATGACCAAGTAGGATTCATCCTGGGAATGCAAGGATGGTTCAACATTCGCAAGTCAATCAACATAATACATCATATCAATAAAGAGAAAAAATAAAAACCATATGATCCTATCAATAGACACAGAAAAAGCATTTGACAAGATCCAGCACCCGTTCATGATTAAAACCCTCCAGAAAATGGGAATTGAAGGGACTTTCCTCAAGATAGTTACAGCCATCTACCAAAAGCCCACAGCAAGCATCATTCTCAATGGGGAAAAGTTGAAAGCCTTCCCCCTGAGATCAGGGACAAGACAAGGTTGCCCACTCTCACCTCTTTTATTCAATATAGTACTGGAAGTACTTGCCATAGCAATCAGAGAAGAAAAGGATATCAAGGGCATCCAGATAGACAAGGAAGAAGTCAAGCTATCATTATTTGCAGATGACATGATATTATACCTAGAGAACCCTAAACTCTCTACCAAAAAACTCCTAGAAACAATAGATGCATATAGTAGAGTGGCAGGATACAAAATCAACACCCAAAAGTCGGTGGCTTTCCTATATACAAATAACGAACCGAGAAGAAAGGGATATTAAAGAAACTATTCCATTCACAATTGTGCCACAGAAAATCAAATACCTAGGAGTCAACCTACCCAAGTGTGTTAAGGACCTGTACAAAGAAAACTACAAGACACTGCTCCAAGAAATAAAAGAGGACACAAGGAAATGGAAACATATTCCCTGCTCATGGATGGGGAGAATCAATATTGTCAAAATGGTAATACTCCCTAGAGCTCTGTACAGATTCAATGCAGTCCCTATAAGGATACCCATGACATTCTTCAAATACTCCTGAAATTTGTATGGAACAATAAACTCCCAAGGATAGCTAAAGCAATCCTTGGGAAAAAGAAGATGGGAGGCATCATCTTTCCCAACTTCAAACTGTACTACAAGGCAGTATTAATTAAAACAGCATGATATTGGAATAAAAACAGACCTGTGGACCTATGGAATAGAATTGAGTATACTGACACCCAACCTCAAACACATGATCATGTAATCTTTGGATAAAGATGCAGCGAGTCTAAAATGGAGTAAGGAAAGCCTCTTCAGCAAGTGGTGTTGGGAAAACTGGGCAGTGACATGTAAAAAAATGAATTTGGACCTGTGTCTAACACCATGCACAAAAAATCAGATCAAAATGGATTAGAGATCTCAATATCAGACTTGAGTCCATAAAGTACATTGAAGAAAATATAGGAAAAACCCTCCACGACATTGAAGCTAAAGGCATCTTCAAAGGTGAAACATCACTAACAAAGCAACTAGAAGAAAAGATAAACATATGGGACTACATGAAACTAAAAAGCTTCTGCACCTCAAAAGAAACAGTGACTAAGATACAAAAGCAGTCCACAGAATGGGAAAGAATATTCACCCAATACCCATCTGATAAGGGGTTAATATCCAGGATATATCAGGCACTGGTAGAACTTTACAAAGAAGAAAACAAACAACCCCATCAAAAAATGGGGAGAAGAAATGAACAGAAACTTCAGCAAGGAAGAAATTTGAATGGCCAAAAAACATATGAAAAAAATGCTCATCATCACTAATCATCAGAGAGATGCAAATCAAAACAACAATGAGATACCACTTTACACCACAGAGACTGGCACATATTCAAAAGAGCAAGAACAACAAGTGCTGGCGTGGATGTGGGGAAAAGGGGACACTCATCCATTGTTGGTGGGAATGCCGGCTGGTACAGCCTTTCTGGAAAACAATATGGACATTCCTCCAAAGACTAGAAATTGAACTCGCATTTGACCCAGCCATACCACTCCTGGGAATCTACTCTGGGGAACCAAAAATACGCAGCGGAAACACCATCCCTACTTTTATGTTCATAGCAGCATTATTCACAATAGCCAGAATCTGGAAGCAACCAGAGTGCCCGAAAATCGATGACTGGATAAAAAAGCTTTGGTACATCTACACAATGGAATACTATGCAGCTATTAGGAAAAATGAAGTTATAAAATTTGCCTATAAATGGATGGACATGGAGAAGATTATGTTGAGCGAATTTAGCCAGAAGGAGAGAGACAGACACAGAATGACTGCATTTATCTGCATAACATAAATATATATGTACATATTAAGATACCAATATCCAAGGCCAAGTGAAACATATATCAGGAGGTCTTGTCAAAGGTGGAAATTATCACAAACGTGTGGGAGTCAGAGGCTAGGTAAAACAGAAAATGGAACAGGGTGCTAACAATTGTCGAGGGTACTAATGCCAACCTAGAACTGAGCATTAAATAGAGGCAAAAAGATACACATGACAACCCTTTAATATATGTTCTGTAATCCATAGTCTGGAAGGGAATGAAAAGAGAAAGAGAGAGAAATGGAAAGAAATAAAGAACCTGCCATGGAGGAGGGCTGGGGAGGGAGGGGAGGGAACCGGGGACGTTGGTGGTGGGAGATGGGCACTGGTGGCGGGATGGGTGCTGGAACACTGTATGACCAAAACCCAAATATGAACTTTTTATTTGTATATCTTTCTAATTGTAAAAATAAAAAAAATTTTAAAAAAAAGCTCTTTAATCTTATATTTTATTGTTATCCAAAAGTTGATATTATTTCTATTCATCATTACAAACTAGCTTTTCCTTTCTTTTTTAGAATGATAAAAAAATTCAAGATTCACATCCATTAAAATGAGAAAACTGAAAATTTGTTGACAATCCGATAATCTCTCTAGAGTAAAAAATTCAGTTTCTCCTTTTTGTCCAAATACTGAACATTAAAAAAAAAAACCTTATTAATTCTATTTTAGTCAGATTGAGGAGAATTAAGGAATGGCAACTATACTGAAAAATATTAGGTTCGGAAAAAACACAACAGTCAACATACAAATCTTCCCTTTACAAAGCTCTTCACTACATGGAAATTTACAGTCTTGATCTTTGGGAGAGCTAATCCAAACTAAACTTCATGTCCTCTGTATATACAAATGCTAAAATAAACTCTAACTCTGAACTTAGTCCTGATATAAACAGAATTAGAAAGGAATATTTATTGTCCTGAGAAATGAACACAATACTATCACCGTAATCTCACTCTATTAACTTAAACATGTCAAGAAACACAATCTCTTTCTGTAGAGTGCAAGTGTGGCTAATTACTTGTATTATCTTGGTATCCAGGTTTCACATTAGGTAGTTGATAAATTTTAATTGTCACATTCCTAAAGACCATAAATTAAGTAATAAACACACCACAGAAATTTATCTCTACTGATTACCTTTAAAATCCTTAATAATGCAGTTAAGAAATGATTTTGAACACATTCCCTCTTACAATATGCATCAACTTCTTAGTTTCTATTGTAAATGGTGTTAGTTATTGTCAGCAAAGAATTTAATAGTCACAATGTTTATACCAATTATCATGAAGGTATAAACTTGCAAATACTAAGTCAGGGAATTGGCACTGAAGAAAAACCCAGTTCCTTCCGGAAAAAACATATTCATTTTGCACATATTGATATTTGAACCTTAAAAATGATTTTCTTTAAGTCTGATGTAATCTAATGCTTTAACTGTGGTAAGGAAGCTATCATTTCTTACATGTATAGAATTATAATGGGCAAACATGGAAGTCCAACACTCATCAGAGACTTCCATAATGATTATGCAATATAGTTTAACATTTTTTAAATATAACTCCGATATCCTATATTGTCTCAGCAGATAAGCTTTTGAGTTCTTTAATATCCTCCCTGGAACACAACTTAGAATGAGTAAAGGATACACTAACAAAATATATGGATATAGTCAAAATGTTCAAAAATGGGCATCTAAATATCAGTACTTTAAAATGTCTAAGTCAAAAGACAGGCTACCTTAACACCTCTGTAACCATTCACTTCAGCTAAGGATTTTGGGCTACACAGGTATTTATCAGGGATACATTTTGTTATATGTATTGTGCCCAGGTTGACTATAGGCAAAGCAAACTCTTACCCACTGTACTATCTCTCCAGCCCATTGTATGGCTGCCAAAACCATGGTGACAAGAAAGAAGAGACAATTAACTCATGGCACAAGATAAAATAAATTACTTTTAATTATTCCTTGTCTAGAAAAGTTGTGATTTTTCTCATTTTTTCTAAGATAAGATTTCAATTTTAACTAATTTGCTATATTTTAAAACTCTATATTCCACAATATCAAAGAATATATATCATGTTCTTTTCTTGCTAGTGTGGGAATTAAGCATCCATTGGCAGAGGCAAATCAAATGCCTAATCCCATAAATCATTCTAATTCATTAATATTTTCTTAGCTTTAGGCTTTAAGTATTTTAACAGTACAAAGGTATCTGCGGGCACTGATTTCTAGCCTGAGCAGAAAAGATAAGGCAACCCACTGAAATGGCAACACAGCAAAGAACAAGCACACTTGCCATATAAGCAAAACTTCTTTTCCATGAGAAAATTCTGAAAAATGAATCAATTCAGATTACATAAAGGAAAACCAAAGTTAATTAGATTATCAATAAACCACTGATCCAGCAAATCTTTATGTCAAAGTACAAAATATAAAAATTCATATATTTTCAAATATTCAAAAGTTTTTGGAAATATTCAATCATAATAGTCAAATTATTCACAACCAATCTTTCAATGATTCTACTCCATACCTTCTCTCCTCAGAGCAACTGTTCATTATTACATATTAATATGCAGTTTCTATATCTACTGAGATATAGAAACTGTATCTTGTTCCTGCCATCTGCAGGCCATTTTCTATAAAATATTAGCTTTTTTAAATATTCCCTCCATTTGTTCTAACTTCTCTGATATGTTTACTGCCGTCGGTTACTCCATTTTTACCCAGCAATACTGTTGCCATATCCTGTTTTAGCATCATTTCTTCCATTGTTCATGACTTTGTCAAAATTTTACCTTTTTATCATTTCAAAGACACAAACCATGATCTGACTGGTTTAAAAATTGAAATGGCAAAGAAGTTTGGTCTTGGAGCAGTAAATTAGTGAGGAGGCAACACAATCTGTTTCTATAGTTTTCTGGCCTCTAAATTATTTGGCGCTGATGATCAGGTTGTCTCTGCTTCCAGATAGACCAAGGATACATTTCACTGGGAGATTTATTTCCTGTTTCAAGGGCATAAAGAATGATTAGAAAGTCTTCCTTTCACTGACTTTTCTCAAGTAACACAATAAAATAACAATATCAGTATTACCAAGCGACAAATTTTGGGACAACCTATTTGTTCCCATCCAACCCATAAATTATAATTCCCACATCGCCCTGTACTTGTTTGTGCTTATATAATGTTGAAATATCCAGTATTATGAACTTTATATCATTGTGTAATAATTATGCCATTTTATTTAGAACTGAGTTTAATCAACCATTCTCAGTTTCTCTAACCTGTAACTTTTTTCAAATATTTACCTATTACATGGATATTTAATTAACATACACTAACAAGCCTCAAAGTGATGTTGATAAAAACTCAAATCATCACCTGTGACTCAGAAATACGATCTCTGTATAGCTGCAATAGTTATGAGCATGTACTCTGTTTACAGAGACCTGATCGTTCATTTGTTTTTATTCTGCATAAAGAGGGGTCCATCAATACTGGCATGTACATCCTTGGGAGTCTCCACTCAACCTGATGCAATTGTCAATCAGCAAGTGCTTTTATTTCTGTCACTCTCAATTCAGTACCTACACAATTCTGGCAAAAGTGAGGTCCCAGTAACACAGAAATACACAAGATAGCATTTGATCTTAATTAGCCATGCGAAGCCAGAGTGCTATATTTTTATGCAAAAGGAAACTCCACCAGAGTCAATCTATGAACAGCACCAAATATTTTGACCATCGGAAATTCTACTATAGTTGGGATTTAGTTGGAGCACCACAACCCTCAAATTAAAAAAAAATCAAAGACTACTGCAAAAAGCCATTGAAATAATGTATGTAGTAAGAAGGCATATTACAAAATTAATATACTCAAATATGTTGTACTTCTATATTCACATCATAAAGTAGAATGAAGATAATTATAAAACACAATCCCAATTACAGTAAAATAATTGCAAAGGGGATTCCAGGATGGTTTGGTTATAAAGCATGCTTACTAGCCTCGAGTCACAAGTTCTATCATCGGTGCCATCCTCATGTGTAGTTCCTGTTCTCTGTCACTCTGCTCTCTTGGTCCTTGGGGTCACCATTCACTCTCAATGGAACAAACATCTCTGAATACAGCAGTTATGTGTACCTAGGTCGAGAACTAAACATGATGAATGACCTGAAACCTGAGCTGAGCAGCAGGAAGAGAGCAGCATGGAATGCCTTGAAGAGCATCAAAGAAATAACTAAAAGGACAAAGAACCTCTGGCTCTGGGCTCATTTCTTTGACTCCACTGTTCTCCCTGCATTAACATATGCATCAGTGACCTGGATCCTATGAATGCAGGATGAGAATGCTATTCAGGTCTCCCAAAGAGGAATTGAAAGAGCTATACTTGGAATGTCACACCTTACTCAAGTGAGAGAAGGAATCTGGAGTTCTGACCTCTGTCCACAGTCGAGTCAATGATGCTGTCTCGTTTGCCAAGGCATCAAAAATAAGATGGGCTGGACATATAATGCGATTTGCAGACGACCACAGGACTAGAGCCATTACCGACTGGATCAAACAGGATGTCAAAAGATCACGTGGTCACCCACCTACAAGATGGTCAGACTTCGTCAAGACCCTGAACAAATGGTTTGAGGCTCTTTGTATTCCTGAAGTAAGCAGATGCCATTGGGCTACACTGGCACATGATAGGGTCAAATGGAAATGTTAACGGTGCCCACTCGAGCAAATTGACAAATAATGGTATATCAAGTGATCAAGTGATAAAGTGATTGATATCATTAATCCATTTTGATCTGACTTTGTGCATGATGTTAGACACAGGTCCAAATTAATTCTTTTTACACGTAACTGGCCAGTGTTTCCAGCACGGCTTGTTGAAGAGGCTTTCCTGTCATCTTTCTAAAGGAGTTTGTTCAATAAAAACTACCTTGGTTCTCAAAGGAATAATTACAATAAAAGGCACCACAAAAAACTCTGAATCAAAGAAAAAAGACATCCCTCTGAATGGAAGATGACATTTGTTCATCTGCAAACAGGAACATACACAAAGACTCATAAAAGTCCACAACAATCCATTAAGTAAATAATGGCCAAAGGCTCTGAAAAGACAATTATCCAAAGAAGAAAATACAAATAGCAATAGATACATGAAAATGTTTATCAAGCTTTATTATTATGAAAATGCAAGTAAAATCAGTCAAAAATTATCTCACACTCTGAGAAACAAAGTGATTGAAAGACTGTCAGGAAGACAAAACTTGTACACTCTCCATGGTTATGACAATCAGTACAATCAATATGGAAAGTATTAAGAGATTCTGTAAAGAAATCTACAAAAGGAAAATCCTATAGTATAATTCACTTAGAACTTCTAGATAGTGCCTGAAAACAAAAAATAACTGGGTCAATGATAGGACCTACCCTGAATGTCTGACGTCACAAATTTAATGCCCACCACAATTCCACACCATCACATGTGAATCACGCCTCCAAACACTACAAGTTCTTTTACTTCCTTCTGAAGTCTACACCTCTCTGAGGATAGCAAAAAAAAAAAAAAATTGCCTATCCAGCAACCATTTTTTTAGTGGCACTACCAACATACATAATTAAATTTTGCTCCTGCCAACTGTATTATAACACTTTTTAGATTGCTCAAGAAAAACTAGAAGGAAATTATTTCCTTACCAGATAATAATTTAGAACCCAGTAAATCACAACCTGGGTGATTTATCACAGAAGTAGACAGATGAAGAACAAATGCCCATGTCAAAGGATATCAGATACAGAATTCTTTATTGGATCAAAGGCTCCAAGAGAATTATGAAGTCAAGTAAAAAGCATGTAAATAGGAAAAGAAGTTCCAGATAAGAATGAGGCAGATAACCTTTTCTTCTGTCTCCACCTTCAGACCTCATTTACTTTTTTCTCATGTTTTACTCTAACCTTATATTTGTCCTCAATCAATCCTAGGCTATGTATCTGGTTTTCACTAATATCCCCAGGCCTACACTCATTTTTATTCTTCTTGAAAAATATAAGGTATATCAAAATTATCTTCATAATCGTTTTTTGCAAATTCTCTATTTTCAATTATCTACACATGAATGAAGTTCTATAATATACTCACTGCAAAATGCTAATAGTTGTAGAAAATAAACATTGTTCTCTAAAACATTTTCATCTTTAAAGCTTTAACAACTTAACCAATGTTTAAATGTTAAATTTCAAAAGTCACACAGGTAAAAGTGAGGATAAAATTTTAATATTCCAGAGCCATTACAATGTTTGTTATTGAGACTATAATTTTTCTACTTACACATCAAAGGTTGATTCTTCTACTAAATGCAGCTGCAGTCACAAACCAATTATATCCCCAATGCATACACAGTGTGGGAGACTATTAATAACAGCTTTCCTTTCAGGGATGTTCAAAGACAGGTGTGCAGACAAGACTGATTTGATTCTTACCATCATATTGCTCAATAGGGGGTCAACCTTTACCAATGTATAAAATCATCTGTTGGATTACTGAGGACCTACAACCCCCCCCAGTATTATATTCCGTAGGATCCACTGAAAAAGAGAGAAGGAGAGAACATAACATAAAGTTGCTTAATATATTGTGGTAAAGTTTTTTTTTGTAGTTTGGAGTCATAACCAGCAGTGCTCAATGGTTACTTCCGGCAGTATTCAGGGGACCATGTGCTGAATAAAATGAGGTGAGCCACATGTACTATCCTACATGTACTATCCTACATGAACTCCTGTACTATCTCTCTTGCCCTATGACAATTCTTTCATCTATCCTAATTATGCCTGTATTTACTGATTTATTTTTAAATTTAATTGTGCTGCTTGATGTATAATGCTGTTAATGACAATTTCATGCATATGTTGTTCTGATACCACATTCACCACCAGAGCTCTTGCTTCTCTCCACCATCCCAAGGAGACCTCCTATCTTATTCTCCTTTTCCCACCAGAAAAGACCAACTCTACATCTCCATCTTGGGCAATTTGTTGTTCCTTTACTATTTAAATTTATATCTCACATAAATTATTCTGCATCTGTCTGTCTTGTTCTGACTGACTTCACTTATCATGACAACCTCTAGGTTTACCCATAAAGCACTAAATTGATGACATTGTCTTTTCTGTTTTCTGTGAATCTGGACTTCCCTCTCGTCAGACCAGCCTATCACAGCCCGGCTTGCACGGCAGCAAGTAACCCACACTTCATCAATAAACACTGGATTTAGAGATGACTACAGGATATGCTACTTGCACGGCAGAGCCTGGCAAGCTACCCGTGTCGTATTTGATATGCCAAATACCAGTAACAATTATAGACCTCATTCCCATGACCTGATGGAATGGTTTGAGGCTCTTTATGTTCCTGGAGCCAGCAGATGCCCTTGGGCTCTATTAGCATGAAACAGGACATATGGAGATGTTACTGGGGCCCGCTCGAGCAAATCGATGATGAATGGGAATACAGTGATACAGTGATATAGTCTTTTCTGATAGCTGAGTATGATTGCACTGTTCATATATATCACCATTTCTTTATCTAGTCATTCACTGTTGGGTACTTTTGCTGCTTCCAGGTCTTAATAGTTATGAGTAATACTGCAATGTACAAAATGGGACAAATGTCTTTAAGAAGTCGTGTTTGGGAGTTCTTAGAATATATGCTCAGAGTAGTGAAACTTCTAGGTCAACTTAAAGTGCTACTTAAGGCTTTTTTTTTTTTTAGAAACATCCATAATGGTTTTCAAAGTGATTGAACCAGTCACTATTTTCTTAAGTTTTGCAACCTTCCTTTAGGGTAATAGAGATTTAAAAAAAACTTGTGAATCAAAGTAAATGAATAGGTTCAATTCTTTAAGTAAAATTAAACAGACATAAAATTTTTATTATAAAAAAAATCTGCTCTTACAATAAAATGTTAAGAAATATAAAATGACTGTATTTAGAAAATCATTGAAGGCCATCAAAGCAAATAGCTACAAGTTTGATAAAACACAGCATATTTCTATGGCTCTAATTATGTCTTGTGAATAAGAAAGTTAAAATTATTAACTAACCAAGGTTAAATTATTAACCTTGTTAGTTAATAATTTTAGCTTTGTTAGTTAAGTTATAAGAATCTAACTTAATTATGTGATCAAAACCACATCACTAATATTGAGACAGAAAATCATCATATACTTCACTATATATACAGAGAATAAAATAATATAATTTTCTGTTATTTCTTCCAGCTGTACATATCTTAATCTAGTCATGAGAAAAATATCAGAAAAATCATAAAGGATATACAAAGAGAAATAATATATATAATATGAAAATAAAATATAATATAAAATAGAAATAATATAGAATTGGATATTTAAATCAATAATTATATAAAACTAATTGAATTAATTAATTATACAAAAAAAACTAACTGCATAGAAGATGTACCAAATGTATGAATTAATTATATAAATTAACTATACAAAAGACAATGAAAAAATTTTAGTAGACACAGTATTAGAAGCTAAGTTTTCTGAGTTGAATTTCATTTATTATAGAGGATATCCTAGTTCTCAGAAAATAAAGTTAAAAGTGAAAGTGCAATGTCTACCAATTATTATCATAGTTCATATACAAATATGCAAATACATTCATGTTTTTTGTGAATCTTTAAAAAAGGCCTGTGATAAACCATATTATTCTTTCTTAAGTTTTTAGTAAGTTTGAAGTTGAATAGAAGTATATACTTAATTTCTACAAATATCCAGATAACAGCTGATTTCACTTTCAGTTCAATCAAATATTTATGTAAAGAGTTGTACCATTATTGAAACCACTGTGTAAAATAGAATTTATACTAGATAAATATACTTCTGATAGTAAATATTGAAAAGATAATAATAAAAAAGAAATTCACTGACTTATATTCATCATAAGCAAACAAAATGATCATTAATATAACATTATCAATAACAAAGATATTACATTTCTTATTGATATTCTGGAGTTCCTAAATATCCCTAACAAGTAAAAATTGTGGCGGTTTAAACCATTTGATGGTCTTTTGGACAATATTCATAAAATATTAGCAATATATTTTAGTCCTTTTCTACCTTTGTAAAATTTTTAAAAGAAACATAATCCAAAAAGTTTCAAAAAGGAAGAGAATAGCTGGATGAGAAAATGTAATGTAGTAAAGGGGGATTTCTTGATCCCAGAGTTTAGGGAGGGCAGAGAAGGACAGAAATCAAGGTGGAAGGAAGATGAAGCAAAAGAGAAGTAATGAGTGAACAGGGCTTTGGGCATCAGTTATCCTAATAATGGTGGGCGTGTGGTATAGTTACATATGCAAAAATTATATTTAAATGAAAACATGAGATCTAAATTCTGAAAACATGAGACCTAAGCTTCAACAACTGGGCATTGTAATGTGCCTGTCAGGATAGAAAGCCGAGACCGAAGGGATGGGAGAGAGATGGAGTATGGAAACACTGATAGAGGAAGTTGACAGTGGTGGTGGGATTGGTGTTGAAATACTGTATTTCTGAAACTTATGGTTTACTGAAGCGAAACGTTGGACATGGGAATCTCCTGGCAGACAGTTCCACAATGAAATTAACCACATCATCTTCAATCGAGAGTTTTGTCTGATCGATGTAGCTGTCATCCCCAAATTCCAAACAGGATCGGACCACCGTCTCCTTCGTGCAAAATTCTACTTCCCGCAACGGGGAGAAAAGGCTGCAAAGTTTAAGAAGAGAACTCCGAGAACGACCACCAACTGGGAACTTTTTGGCACCATTGCAGCAACATGGGAAGATACCATCATTGACGACATCAATGAAGAATACAACCGACTGGTTCAGCACCTCCATGATTGTGCGAAGAATGCTGAGAGAGAGAAAGACACAAAAGGACGCCTGTCTTCAGAAACTCTCGAGCTCATTCGCCAACGTGGCAAGGCGCAAGCCTCAGGGAGACCAAATGCTAACGTCCAAGCCTGCTAAATGGTGCAGAGAAGCGATAAAAAGAAGACCTCAAAGACAGAAGAGCAGAAATACTGGAAGATGCAGCAGAAACCTGGAAAAGCATTCGCACTGCCCGCCTGTCCTTTGCCAACTATAAGACCAAGATGACTGCCCTCCGACGCCCTGATGGATCGATCACATCTTCCAGAAAGGCAATGGAGAAGATTATCCAGGACTTCTACTCAAATCTTTTGATAGCCACATCCACCTGCCCACATACCAAATTCCACAGGATGGATATGTCATTCCCAGTGTTCTCCCTTCTGAAATTCGACATGCCATCTCATCAGTAAAGAAGGGAACAGCACCAGGCCCAGACAAAGTCAGACCCGAACACCAGAAGAATCTGCCATCGGTACTCATCAATACACTAGCTCGGCCCTTCACACGCTACCTGTCCGAATGCAAGGTGCCCTCCCAATGGAAAACCAGCAGGACAGTTCTACTGTTCAAGAAGGGAGACATTCACGACATTGGCAACTATCGCCCCATCTGCCTGTTGTCCGTCATCTACAAGCTGTTTACACGAGTCATCCTGAACAGGATTAGCAGAACACTAGCTGAAGGACAACCATGCAAGGAACCAGGCTTCCGGAAAGGATTCAGCACAATCGACCATATCCACACAGTAACCAAGTTCATCGAGGTTTGTAGGGAGTACAAGATGTCGCTCTTTCTCACGTTCATTGATTTACAGAAAGCCTTTGATTCTGTGGAGACTGAAGTAGTCATCGAAGCCCTAGCCAAACAGGGTGTTCAAACCCAATACATAAAGATCCTTCGTGAGCTGTATTATGGATTCACCACCAGGATCTCACCATTCTACAAAGAAGTGATCACGATCACGATCACGATCTTCCCGTTGATCATCTATTTGCTAGAGCGGGCACCAGTAATATCTCCATATGTCCTGTCTCATGCCAGTAGAGCCAGGGGCATTGGCTTGCTACAGGAACATAAAGAGCCTCAAAACATTATATTAGGTCATGGGAATGACCTAATATAATTGTTACTGGAATTTGGCATATCATATACAACACGAGAAGCTTGCCAGGCTTGTCAAGCAGGGAGGCAAACTCTTTTAAACACCTCCAAATAAAGCATTTATTGATGAACGCGTGGGCCGCTATGCGGCATGCGAGCCGGGCTGTGATGGGCTGGTCTGCTGGGTGGAGTTCTGACGAGAGGGGAAGCCCAGAAGTGGAAAATGGCGGCACCCGTGGAGTGAGGAGGCAGTGGTCTGGCTTGTTGTGAGGCTCTGCCGAGGTGGTGGGGCCAGGGCTAGAACCCGCCATGCCTCCCGACTGCCTCATGAATGGCTGTGCACAGGGGAGAGCAAGGAACAGCTCTGCCCCATGTGTGAGAGTCTCTGGACCAGCATACCTGGGCCGAATTGATGAAAAAAGCTGCCGCAGGGGTGGGTGCCGGTGATCCGGGCTGTGAAGGGCTGGTCTGCTGGGTGGAGTTCTGACGAGAGGGAAGTCCAGAAGTGGAAAATGGCGGCGCCGTGGAGTGAGGAGCGGTGGTCTGGCTTGTTGTGAGGCTTGTTGTGATCATTAATGTGAAAAGAGGGGTTCGACAGGGTGATACCATTTCACCAAAACTCTTCAGCACCACGCTCGAGAACATCATGCAACAATTAGAATGAGAAGGAATGGGAGTGAAGATAGATGGTCGGCAACTACACCACCTCCGCTTCGTTGATGACATCGTTCTAATAACACCAAACATTAGCCAAGCAGCACAAATGCTGGCTGACTTTGACCGAGTATGTGGAAAGATAGGTCTACAGCTGAATCTAAAGAAAAAAATGTTCATGAAGAATGAACTAGTTCCAGAGGCCCCATTCACTCTCAATGGAACAAACATCTCTGAATGCAGCAGTTATGTGTACCTAGGTCGAGAAATCAACATGACGAATGAAATAAAACCTGAGCTGTGCAGGAGGGGAGAGAGCGGCATGGAATGCCTTCAAAGGGATCGAAGAAATAGCTAAAAGGACAAAGAACCTCCGGCTCTGGGCACATCTCTTTGACTCTACCATTCTCCCTGCATTAACATACGCCTCAGAGACCTGGGCCCTACGAAAGCAGGATGAGAATGCTATTCAGGTCTCCCAGAGAAGAATCGAAAGAGCTATGCTTGGATATCACTCCTCACTCAAGTGAGAGAAGGAATCCGGAGTTCTGACCTCTGTCGCTATTCCAGAATCAGGGACGCTGTCTCGTTTGCCAAGGCATCAAAAAATCAGATGGGCTGGACATGTAAAGCGATTTGGAGACAACCGCTGGACTATAGCCATTACCGACTGGATCCCACGGGATGTCAAAAGATCACGTGGCCGACCACCTACAAGATGGTCAGACTTCCTTGTAAAGACCCTGAAGGAACGGTTTGAGGCTCTTCATATTCCTGAATCAACCAGATGCCATTGGGCTACATTGGCACATGATAGGGTCCAATGGAAATGTTACTGGCGCCCACTCGAGCAAATCGATGAATAGCGGGATTCAAGTGATTCAAGTGATGGTTTATTAAGATATTTTAAAAAATAATTTTAAAAAAGATCACCTTCTAGTCAAAACCAATTAAGTTTATTTCTTTTAGAACAAGACAGGCCATTTTCTTGAATTCTAATAATTATAATTAATAAATGCTATCATTTTTCCTTTCTGATACTTTTAAAATTTAAATTAATGAACTATGACTTACTGAGTTATTCATAGTTGAATTTCAAGTATATGATGTCCCTATATGATGACACTAATAAGGTATTCTCAATTATCAACAATCGTTCCCTAACTCTGTATTCAGATATCAGTCCTGGTTAGCTCTTTGCATACGCAGTGTCAGGGATTGACTGTGTGAAAAGAAATTTTCTACCCACAGTACTATATTTTTTGGCAGTCTAATCAGGTTTTCTTAAACAGATGTTGACCAGCAAAATTGCTATTTTATTTATCTATTTTAACTGAATACTAACTTGTCAGCTGGCAAATTCATATTGAGGGCAAATTAAATGGAATACTGGAATGCAATCCCATACTTAGCTTAAAATATGTATATTATAATTTTTAGTTTACTATTTAAATGCAACTTGCTGAGGCTTAACCATATCTTTTTTATTAACATTGTTTTGTACATAAATTAAAAAGATTACATAGTTTTTTCTTTTGGTTCAAGTATTGTTTTAAGAAATAATTTCAACAGGAAGAATATTTTAAACCCACAATTACTTTGAAATCTATAATAAGTGCACCATAAATATTTTAGTCCCCCAAATTATTAAGTCAGCTATTTTTAAGTCAAATACTAAAACAAAAATTTCTGAATGCTGTCAATTTTGTGCCGGAAACTTAAGGGACCATAATTAACTTTCATAAGAGACATATATTTTAAGATACTTCATGCACGTTGTCAAGAAGCTAAGTATTAACAGCAGTCCAATTACTTTATACATATAAAGTCAATAAGAAGTTGATTCTCTGAAATATTTGTAAAGTAATTCTATCTGCTTTATCAAAATCACTTTGCTAGAAAACTGAGTAGGAAGAACAACCCTAGGAAATTTGGCATTTATTTCTTAAAAATCCAAGTCCCTTTCAAGCAAATGTCAGTATATTCTAAAAAGCACTGGGAATAATAATTTATTTTTACATCTTAGTGAAACTCTCCTTTGATTATTTTCTAAATAAAACTTACTGATGTCTGTTGGGGACTCCTCTAAGAACCTCTGCATCTGCTCTGGATTGCCTCCTGCAGGTCACTTCGTAGATAGGGGGTAGTCTAAATGTGGCAGTTTATCTGACCATGTATTCTATACTGGCTGGTATAAATATTCTCTCATGCTACCACAATCATCGTGGGACTAGCTAGATCTTACCAGCATATTTGCCTGGCCATGTTGGATCTCTAAGTAATTAGACCAGAGAGAAATGCTGTTTGCTCCAAGCAAGCAAGCATGGCTCCCTGATAACTCAAAGGCAACTAAAATACAAAACTACCATGAAGTAGATGAGACTCTTGTGAAGGCTTGAAGAAATATTTAACTGGCATTAGTATTAGTCTTTGGTACAGAGACATGCCATCTCAGAAACTCCCTTCTCTACCCTATAAGGCATTTCCAGGCAGATCTTGGCTCAAAACATTAGCATATAATAGGACCTAGGTGAGGTGCTGGGAGAAATTACCTAAGGGCATTTGACCCTTCCTGCTTTCCATAATAGTGGGAGGTCTGAGTTGCAGGGTATAAAACCAGCCTGCTTCTTCTCTCTCTCTCTCTCTCTCTCTCTCTCTCTCTCTCTCTCTCTCTCTCTCTCTCTCTCTCTCTCTCAGCTCTCTTTTGGGGCTTGCACTCTTCTTGGGAGTCTTGTCTTTGTCTCCTTTTTACAGGGCCTTAACACGTGGTGGCCACCATCTTGGCCTCTGCGTGGCTGGGGTTCTAGCTGGGAATCCTAAGCACAGGGTTTTTCCTATTGGTGATTTGTATGCCTGAACCTGTGATAAGTAAAGCATTTTAAAAACTGCATCGGATTCCTGAGTCTTCATCCATTCCCGCCCGGCTTCGGAGGTAGAAGGGAAGTCGCTTCCCGGCACTGTCAGGGACCGGGCAGGGTCCCCAAAAGCTGTCACAAATCATGTAAGAGTAACAATTCCTCTTCAGAAGATATTTATTTTAGAACGCAGCTCTTACCTGGATTGTTGTTCTCAAAATAAAGGTTGTTTCCTTAATCTCTTTAAAAAGAAAAAATAATAATTTATTATCTGATATTATTAAAAGTGATATATTAAAATGTTAGTGGAAAATACATGTTAAATGTCCTACATAATAGCATAAAATAAATCATTTTAAAGGTAAATATTCTTCTATACATACAAATTAGAGTTTGTATTTTGTATAGTATGTATTAGATATTGAAATATTAATTATGTATTAATTATGAAAGTTACTTTATTGTAATTTGTACAGTATATATTTTGATAATATTAATGGGATGTAAGCTGATCACTGCTTTTAAGGCACAAAAAGCAAACAAGTAAGCAAAGCAAATAAAGATGAGACTATCACATGATTCTCCAAAACTATTAGGCATTTTTTAAAATATTTTACTCCCTTTTATTAATAACAGCACTATGCACACTATCCCCAAACAAGAAGTCAACCCAAATGCTCACCAACTAATGAACTGACATAGAACTTGTGGTATGTGTATGTACACATAAATGAATATTCACAACATGCACACACATATATGTATATCTATACATACACATGTATACACATAAATATATGTGCATGTACATAGATAAACATATATATGCATTCGAGATGAAATACTAAGCTACCATTAAATGTGCCTATTAGATGAATCTTGTAGTGAAAATGCAAAGGGAAATCGGGAATAATAAAACAATTGTTGAATGAATTTTACTCATATGTTAAATCCACAAAATTAATCAACACGAACTGATAAGAATCTACAAAATAATAAACTCAGACTTACTACTATCATGACTACAGAGGACAAGGGAAAAAGTACAAAGAGGAATAATCAGAAGTCTTTGGATGGTGAGAAAAAACTGGAAGTGTGGGAGTTGAAAATAGTAATCAGAACTACAAAGCTAAGCTACGAAAGTTCATTAATTCTGAGAAAAAATGATAGGTCAATGATAAAAAAGCATGAACAACCTCTAAAACAGACCATTCCACAGTTTATATAAGATATATAATTTGTGTGCGACTGAGTTGATGGTCAATCTTCCAGTGTGCAATTGGGTAACAAGAGCAGGTAAGAACTGGAAAAATCAAAGAAAAACACATTAGCATAGGAATACTCCCAAAGAAGAGAACTAATGGACACTTCAAGACTTTGCTCTAAGAGAAAGAATGAACAGTACTGAACAAAGTTTAATTTCAAAGTAGACACATTAATGAAACCTAGTCTTTCGAACACAAGATATGATAAACGGGCCGTAGCGATAGCACAGCAGGTAGTGTGTTTGTCTTGCACATGGCCGACCCGGGTTCGATCCCTGGCATCCCGTATGGTCCCCTGAGCACCGCAAAGAGTAATTCCTGAGTGTGGAGCTAGGAGTAATTCCTGAGCATTGCCAGGTGTGACACAAAAAAGCAAAATAAAAATGATATGATAAACCCAAATAACAAATATGCTATGATATATGATACGATATGATATGATAAACCCAGATAACAAATCATTTTCTTGTAAATAGATATTGCAAGTAAAGGAGGCTTTAACTTCTGAGTGCAGTAATCCCTAAACATTGCCATGTCTGACTCAAAAGCCAAAACAAAAAGAGTTCTACATATATACAAAACATTGATAAATTCAATTGTTTCTGATATGCTATGATAAAAGTGTTCTTCTGTCCAACTAAGTTCTTAATGATAATTTTTCCATTGCTGTATTAAATAAATTAAGAGTAGATAGAATGATATTCTTAGATAATACTAATTTTAGGATAAGGTCCTTCCCAGAATCTTTCACATGTATACACTGTATATAGTTCTAGACAGGTTCTAACTGATAACCGTCATACCAGTAAGCCTAGCAAGAAGCCAGAGCAACCCACACATCATGAGGTCAGTCATTCTCAACGTTCAGACTCCATAGTTCTGCAGAGCTCCACCCAAGAGAAAACCTGATCTTTCCCCTTTAAGTTTAATCAGTAAAAGCTCGAGATGAAGCTTTCTACTGATAGTATATCACCCTACATGGCAGAGCCTGGCAAGCTACCCGTATTTTATTTGATATGCCAAAAACTAGTAACAATTATGGATTTCAATTCCATGACCTGAAGAATAGTTTGAGGTTCTTCCTGTCCCTGGAGCAAGCAGATGCCCTTGGGCTACACTTGCTTGGGACAGGAAAAGTATGGAGATGTTACTGGTGCCCTCTGGAGCAAATCGATGAGCAGCGGGAAGACAGTGATACAGTGATACAGATAGAATGAAAAGTAGTGATAGGAGGTAGGTTTCCTCATTCCTATATCTAGTGAGACAGTTTTCATCATCACACTACTCACTAAGTAATTCCTGTACATAATTTTTCTTACCTTATATAATAAAAATATTTTACTATTTTAATATAGATACATTTTTCGTTAAATGAAACTTTAAATTTCAAGTTTATGACAAGATACTCAAAATACTGTTTTTTAAAGTTTGTACTCTCTATGTGAATCACTCTTCTTTCTAATATATGTGAGTATATAATAAAATCTTATAGAACTGAAGTATCACAGTATCACTGTATCACTGTATCACTGTCTTCCCGTTCATCGAGCGGGCAACAGTAACATCTCCATATGACCTATCTCATGCAAATAGAGCCCAAGGACACCTGCTTGCTCCAGGAACATAAAGAGCCTCAAACTATTCCATCAGGTCATGGGAATGAGGTTTATAATTGTTACTGGTATCTGGCATATCAAATACGACACGGGTAACTTGCCAGGCTCTGCCGTGTGGGTAGCATACTCTTGTAGTCATCTCAAAATCCAGCATTTATTGATGAACCATGCGGCCGCTTGCTGCCGCGAGCTGGGCTGTGATAGGCTGGTCTGGTGGGTGGAGTTCTGACGAGGGGGAAGTCCGGATGTGGAAAATGGAGGTCCTAATGGAGTGGGGGGGTCATCTGGCTTGTTGTGAAGCGATTGTCGAAGTGACTGTCGGAAGAATTATTCGGTTTGTGCGTTAAGTCTCTTCCAATCTGGTGTGCTGCTGCGGGATTGTCAGGGTTGAATAGTGTGGAGATATCACACAGCCACGAGGGCAGCCGCACACTCCAGACAATCTAGACGTTTTGACATTCATGCCAGATGACGTCACAATGATCCCGCTTGATTCTCTTTTGTGGGTCTCTTCCTGGTCTCTTTGGTTTCAGCTCCTTAGACTTTTCTCAGGGTCTTGTCTCTCTAGCCTCTGCAGCATTTGGCATTAGTGATCTTTCCAGACCCCTTCCGAACTCTGGTTGTCTTAGAACTGAAGTATTAAAATTATTGGTTAAGATTTTCCAGATCAAAATAACTTCTATCCTTTTTAAAATTCCCGCTTTTAACAAACCGAGGCCTAAGTTAAGTGAGTTGCTTCCTCCCTCACAGTGCCATAAACTGTGGAAACTCTTCAATGTGTCTCTATATACACTTGATTAGAAACACGCTAACTTAGATTCAAAAGTAGATGCTGCTTATAATAGTATAAGCACTTTAGAGAGAACACATTTGGGCCTCAGGAGCTGTTAGAATCAGAACTTACTTAGATACTACCTGTCTTTTTGACACTGTGCCATTTCCTATCTGCTCAATTCCTCCCTCTGTTTCTTTTTCATAATGGATTTTTCTCTACTTCTCTAGCCACTCTGCTAGAAGTAGAAGCATAGACTGAAATGATTTATATTAAGTATGCATATTTAACTTTTTTATCTACCATGTCTGAGAAACAAAGAAGACTGATTATAGATGTTAGCTTACTTATATGATACCAAATGTGGGACGTCTTAGGATCATCAAAAATAGGTTAGGTAGTGGTCTCGAAACAGATTTTTTTTCAGAAATATTTTAACTGCTGTTCTGAAATACTGGGAAAAATGCTAATAATGGTTGGGGAAATCTTCATAACTTTAATCATTATCTTGTTAGCAATTCTATACTCCTTATGTTTTAGAAGTTTTATAGAGACATTTTAATGAGTTCACTTTTTTTGTTCATACTAAAGAATTCTCTTTTTAGTGCATCTGCCGCTTTAATTATAAAGAACTAGAAATTGAACTAACATCTGGCCTGTCCCAGACCACACTGAACAAAGAATCAGGTTCTAAAAATAAAGTGCCACTAGTTAATTTCAAAGGAGATATTCCATGGAACACTGACCACTGCTTCTATTACGGATTATTATGCAGAACGCTCAGTGTTCCAAACATCTTTAGAAACTTTGCTTCCTAATTTTTCAATCTGTTAATGATCTTCAGTTCCACATTGTTGAACTGAAGATGCTCAGTTCTATTGACTTTGAATGTTACCCATTGTTTCTTTGACATTAAACATGAGCCTGGGACACCCAAGACACTCTCAGAGAAGGGCTGCCGATAATCATAGTTATAGCTTATCCATAAAGGGAAAATTGTAAGAAAATAATCACTGCTGTTTATTAATCCCTTTATAGCATTTATTCAAATTATAAGTTATTATGATCTAACAGATGATAAGCTTGAGTGAAAATTTTGAGATTATTATATTGTGGCTAATAGAGAGTTCATATGTTCAAGATGAACAAAGTGGTTTGTTGATTAGCATAATAACATACATTTTGTAATCACAGACATCATCACAAGAATAAAGTTGGAAACTAAAGTATTTTCAGTTGGTATAGCTTCCTTTGCGAAAGGAAAATGGTGATTCAGAGGTTGTATGGAACGGGTATGTTAGGATTTCTACAAATATTCATAACTTGTGTGTCTGTGTCTGAGTTTTTCTTTTTCTTCATTACTTCACCATACTGAATGTGAAATAGATCTAGATGCACATCTATAACAACTGCTGCTACTTTAATAAATATACCAAATAAGAAAATTAAATCAGGTGAAAACTTAATCTGAAAAAATAAAATTTGTCCTGCATCCTGAAGGCTTAGCACTTTGTAGGAGCTCAATAAATATTAAATCAAGGTCACAAGATTCAAGCCCTGTTGAATCATAAGGAAAAACTAATTTCAAAGCTCGAGACTATCTATAAAGGACCCCCTTGCTTCCAGGCTCTGAATTCTAATTTTAAGGCGCCTAGCAGGTACACCTAACAGAAAATGCTTATATTAGCCTGCCTGGAGAGAGTTATTATTTGTGAGTCAAAGAATCAAAACTTCTGTGAGGTTACAATAAATGGAAACCATGCATTATTTCTGGAGGCAATGAAATGGAGCAGATTAAGAACCTAGTAAGAAAATGACTCATCGGGTCAATCACTGAACAATTTATTTATATTAAGTAGAAAATCATTTGAACACTTTGAAAGTCTTAATCCAAGTTCCAATAATTTCATTGGTGAATTGAGGTCTACGTTGGCTAAAATTTCTAAAAGCAAAATCAGTGAGCACCAATTACATCAGATGAATAACCCTTTATGAAGATTCCCTGGAAAATCTAGGTTTACTTTAAAAATCTATTTTTATTTATGTGTACATTTATTTCAGGGCTTCCTAAGAGATGTGGTGGAAGACAAGTGATCAGTCCTGGTGATACCAGCTGAGCAGAAGTGGTGCTTCAGTGTGAGGGCTGTTTGCTCTGGCACCATGGTGCTCAGGGTTACATAGTCCACCACAAGGGTGCTTAGGGCCTCCGGTGTCATACCCAGAGGTGTTCAGGGTCAGGCGCTGCAAATAGAATTGGGGTTCACTGAATGGAAGGCATATAACTTAGTGTCTGCACTATGTCTCCAAGACCCAAAACAAGTATTTGTATATAATATTTTAATGTATAAATATGCTAAAACAAACATGCAAACAAAACATTCTTTATATTACATAGTTGCTTCTAGGTAAGGTCTATAAAGATCTTCTTAAGACTAGACTGCTATAAACAAAACATAATTATCTAGCGTGGAGACACAAAATCAAAATCCCAGCCTGATTTTAGTTACTATGTGGCCTGAACATATAAACTTTGCTCTCTAATTCTCCTTTCATTTCAGTAAAATAGGGGTAACACTCACATTAAAGGGTTCCTCTGCACATTAATAGAAAATAAATAAGAAATATAAGAACAGAAATATGCAGCCATTTTTTAACCTAAAGAAGATATGCAGGTTATCTAGACAGAATGGAGTAGAGCTGAGATCTCTGTTCTGTTGCTGACTGCAGATCTGTAGAATACTAAAGTATATAAGGAAATTGTTTGGAGCTACTCAATACCTCATGCCATTTTTCACCCATGTTGGAAGATTTGGGGAAGTTTGGTGGAATTATTTCAGAGGCCTGAGTTAGGTGGGGCACTGGAAAAACAGGCATATGTTACAGCTTTCGTAGGCAATCACACTTTTCAGTTCTCAGGATAGAAAGGTCTTTGAGAAGTAAATTTTGTAGCAACCACAAAAAATTCAGAATAGCTACACAATCTTAAGCATATATGGAATCTGACATCTGACAGTGTTTTTAGGTTCATCTTAAACATTGTGTATCTCATTCTATTATAGCACAAAAATATGAGTTTCTCACTGATAAAAGTCATAATCACTATCACTATCCTCCCGTTGATCATCTATTTGCTATAGCGGGCACCAGTAATATCTCCATATGTCCTGTCTCATGCCAGTAGAGCCCAAGGGCATCTGCCGCCAGAACAAAGAGCCCAAACCTATTAGGTCATGGGAATGAACTATATAATTGTACTGTTTTAGCATATCAAATAAAACAGGGCAGCTGCCAGCTGCCAGCAGGTGGCTCCCTGGCACCCAAATATAGAGAACTGGCCAGCAGGGATAGGCTGTCACTGGGTGGAGTTCTGACGAGAGGGAAGTCATAATGCATTCTATATTTCTTTATAAATACTTCTCAGTAGAATTTCTTTTGTTTTGTAGAATTGTCTTTTTTTAGGGCTGGTGGAGATGCATAAAAGCTATTCTTGGGACATTACTCCTTATTCTGTACTCACTGATCATGTCTGGCAGGGCTCAGGGGATTATATTCAGAGCTAGGGGGACTATATATACGTGCTTTACCCACAGTACTATCTCTATAGTCCCTGTACATTGGTCTTAATACCTATCACTGATCACTTCACATCCCATTATTCATAGATTTGCTTGAGCAGGCACCAGTAACATTTCAATTGGACCCTATCATGTGCCAGTGTAGCCCAATGACATCTGGTTGCTTCAGGAATATGAAGAGCCTCAAATCGTTCATTCAGAGTCTTGACGAAGAAGTCTGACCATCTTGTAGGTGGGCGGCCACGTGATCTTTTGACATCCCGTGGGATCCAGTTGATAACGGCTCTAGCCCGCGTCGTTATTACCATCATAATGCTGCATTAAAAATTAACCAAATATCACAACTAAGTTACAACATCCTTTGTATCTTTTCAACAAACATCCTCCTATGACCAGTGGCTACCAGGTGCATGTTCTTCTCATAGTAGACTGTGGTAGCTCAAAAAAGGCAAACCAAACATCACAAGTATATCTGAAGCATCTGCCCTATTATACCTGTTGGGACTCAGAGGGCCCCCCACAGATATTGGGGTTTAGCAGGGTCTCCAGCAGCATACAGGGCCAGCAACTGTTCCCAATATCAATGGACAAAGGAAGAAGACCACAGGCTCTTGAAAAACTGAGGCTCTCTCAGATTTCAAAATTAAAATTTTTAATTTTAAAATTAAAAAGCTTTAAAAATTAAACGGCTCTGCTCTCTCCTTTTTAATCTCTCTCCTTACTCATTCACCACTTACCACCTCACTTAAATCAAGTCTGCTAGTTATATACTTCATAAAATGTTGGGGATGGGATTTACAAGAGGTGATGGACTTTGATCTTGAAACAGTGAGGGAGTAAAAGGTCCCTCCTTTCTGTGACAAACCACCGTCACATCTCCCCCCAGAGATGGGAACTTGCCCTGGGGCTATAGGCCTTCCCAGTACAGAGGCTGAATCTCCTCATGTTTTCTCCTTTCCTTTGCTGGTGCACAATCACCTTAATGATATTTCTAGCCATTTTGTATAAATACAGTAAGAAATATAAGGATTAAATTTACAGGGTGCATATTCCTGGGGACATCTCACTGTATATTTCAGACTAAGTCTTCTGCCAGGTTAGACTTTCCTAACCCCAACAGGGTCCTTACTCAGTTGCTTATCTTTGGCTCAGGACAGAGTTTGTTCCTTGACCTTGCTCTTAGCTTATTATACTGTTTAGCCCATCTCATGTTGAGGTCAGGGTAGCTTACTCACAGCTTGCCCTGGGTACATCCATTTCCATGAAGGTGCCCTTCTTTGGGGGTATAAAGAATTGGAATCAATCTAAGGGCCACTGAGTTTTAAGTTAGGAAATATGATGGATAGCTAAAGGTAAATATTTTAGAATTAATTAACTCCTAGATAACTAATGCATAGCTTTAGCTGACCTCCTGTGTCTATGCAAAAGGACTCTACTAGAATATAAGAGCATGCAAAGGGACACAGGAAAGAGAAAAAGCAACATTTCAGCAAGCCATTGCACCTGGTTAGGAAATTGACACCTACTGAGTAGAAAACAGAGGGCTGTGAACAAAAGGTAATCCAACAATACCCACCAATATTTTAAAGGTCAAAAATACAGAACATGATCAAACCCATTCAATGGGGCAATGCTATGTCTGGTGGGAGACATGACTATGGCACAAGGAAATTTAATAAACAACCAGGAATAAATATGTGGTATCACATTTGTGTAGGGAAAGCTCTGTTTTGCCAAATACGTGTGTTCACTTTTACAGACTATACATGCTTTAAAACCAAGTACTTTAACTCATATATGACTAGAAAATTTCAAACTAACCCCATCCTTGACACAGTGTTTGGCATGTAAGAAATATACCACCAATATTTTCCCCAAGTTTCTTTAGTAAAAGCTAATTCAGGATTTCCCTACCTGATGCTTCAGAGTATATGCATTATAGAGTGGGAGGGTGGCAAATGAGGTTTCTACATAATTTGCATCCTTTTTGAATGTCATGAAAACCCAGTTAATAGAATTAACTCACTCTACATTGCCCTAAAACTATGAGCTTCAAGAATCAGGGTTAAGCCTGGGATGATACAAAATAAAATTCATCACCCTCATGGTCTCTATTAAATGCACTAGAACATAGGCATTTTTCCTATGGTTTATTGTACAGAGTAGTGCATCAATTTAAAACAAAAAAAAATAGTACTTTGTTCATGGTTGTACCTTACTATCACCTAGATAAATCCCTCTAAGGGCAATTTTCCTTTAGATTTTTTCAATTTTATTTTAAAAAACATCAAAAAGCATTACAGTTTTATTAGTGACTAGAAAATTGCAAACCTTTCCTTTAATAATTATATTCTTGGTTTTTGTTTTGGGAACATATGTGGTAGTGTTCATGCCTTACTCCTGGCTCTATACTCATGGCTATCCTAGTGGGGCTCATATAAGTTTCTGGCAATTGAACCCTGGTTGGAGGAAACATACAATGCAAGAATCTTAGCCACTGTACTATATTTCCAGTCCCAATAGTTATATTCTTAGGGGAAAAGTATACTGAGTTTACCAGGGCATTTAGATTGCTCTGAAATGGTTTTAGCAACACAGTGTAAAAGCCTCTTTCTCCATATCTTGCTTACATAATGACCACTGTGAATTTCAACTACAAAGATACCCCAAAGGCTAGTGATTATTTAATTATCTCCTGAAAAATAATTTCCAAATGTGACAAGGGCATCAACAATCTCTGAGCCTGCTAAATTTACAATCTCTTTCACCTTGTCTACTCTGTCTCCTTAAATTAGTTCCTTGCAGGGGCAGATCCAGGCTTTGAGGATTCTAAGTTTTGTATCATTAGAAAAAATACACTTTAAAGAAATAACCATGAAATGACAAATATTTCCATGGATAAAGAATATTTCTGCAAGTAAAGAGCTCTGCTGGAAACTTAAGATACATTTTCTCCAGGATCAATTTACCTTTGCTCCATTTGTAAATAGGGATGCCAGATAAAATACAGGCTACTCAGTTAAGTTTATATTTCAGAGAAGCAAAAACCTTTTTTTGATACTACAAGAAATCTTTGGAATGTATTTATACATTAAGTACTCAGTTATGGAAATCGGTATTTAACTGGGCCATCTATACTTTTATTTACTAAATCCTGCAATACAAAAGATTAAAGAAATGATATATACCAAAAAACCTTCAGAATAAATCTAAAAAAACTCACACAGAACTCTTTTAAATTCTCTTGAATTATTTAAGTAATTAACCCCATAATCCTTGTATTAATAAATATTTTAGAATTCATTTTTTACTTATCCCTGGTTAAACAAAGTGGATTTTAATTTAATCCCCTATTCTATATGGAAGTGACAAAGCACAAAGGAAAGCTTCTCATTCAAAGATAATTTTGCATCACACACTGTGATTTGAAATAAAGGATAACAAATTGTCATATGGAAGAAAAGTAACTTTGTCACACTCCAACTCCAGCACTAACATATTCTACCCTCTCTTAGTCTTTATAGTCCAGATGCCCTTCATGCCCTTCATGATTTGTTGCCCAAGGCCTCCTACTTGACTTTAACCCTCCTGTCCTCTTCTTAATTAAAATGGGAACTATCACTCATTAAGTCGTGCCTTTCTAGACTTGAAAACCATTAAGTTCTTCTAGTACACTTTACCCCATGTAAAATACGTTTCCATTGCTTTTCTGCTTGCTACAGCAGAGGTCTTACAGCAGTTTGACGGAGTTAACTATACTTCACATGCAAAGTCCTTTCCTGACATTTCAGGTAACTAAGATGCTAAGAAAACCTAAAGTCAGTTTTAAACATAATTTGAAAACATCTTACAAATCTGTGTCCTCTATATTATTTTTTGAGATTTTTGGGGATATACCAAGTATATTTTGATCATGTTATGTTACTCAGAGAATGAAAACTGTTGTCAGATAAATTGGGAAGTGAGTACATGTCTTTGAACCCTAAGGTAGAATTAAAGGTAGTAATTCTAAAGAGCTCAACTGTTATAACAGAAGCAAAAATCATGCATAATGTATAAAATACTCATCAGATATGAGAAAAGATGAAATCCTGACTTTTTGAGAAAAAAAAATGCTAGATTACAAGGGGTGTCCTAAACAAAATAGGAATGAAGGAGAAAGGCATGTATTGAATGCTCTCACATTATGAAGAAAGCAAAGTAAGGGAATAGACAAAATAAAATGAAAGCAAACCCTAGTATTCTGAACATGGACATGAAGTTACCAGGCAGTAAGGGACAAGAATAGAAGGGAAGAGATAGACCAGATAGCAATGGTAAAGAGATACTAATATTTTCATGGAGAACGCAATATAGTAGCATCTATGTTAAAAGGTCTGAAGATGTCCTCCTAAAAGATACGCAGTCTTGTAAACCATTATTCCTCACCGAAACTTTTTAATTAAAATAGTTTAAATCTGGCAAATATTATATGGACATTATAGATATAAAATATTTTACATGTATTAATCATGTCCCAATATTTTGATATATACTCAAATAATGTGTATATTTAACTCTGAAAAAATCCAGTTGAGAATTTCAAAACTTATACTATTATTAAAGTAAGTGTAAAATTAAATACTTATTTTCTTTCTTTTTTTTCTTACAGTGCTCTCCTAATGTGGTTGCTGCTGTATTGTGAGAAAAGATGCCTGTGATGTGATTTTTTGTGTGTTTGTGGGATTGAACCTGGAACATGCTCCCGAACCTGCATGCCCTTTAAGCAGTGCATGCTCCCAGCCCCTTAACGTTGGCTGCTTCGTACGCTCAGGTGTCAGTCAGCACGTCAGAAATGCAAAGCATGGCAACACCTATTTTCAAAAGTAAAAACTTTGAAAGTAAATAAACATTATACATTCTACAATTTTTTAGAATTTTCTTTCTAAATTACAAATTATCTTGCATTCACATGTAAATAAAACTCATTGAGGCACTGTTGAGATTTAATTACAATGTATTTAAAGCACAGCACAATGACTAGAATAATCATGTAATAATGCTTTCTATCAGTTTCATTTTACTGCACATTCAAAAACACTGCCTATACATGTTAAAAAGGCTAGTCTTCTGTTTTATATAAAACATATATTTCTCTACACATTTTAACTTAAAATATTTATTTCTAATATAAGCATAATCAATTTTAAGGAATTACAAGAACATGAGTATAATAAATATTTTACATATCTTAAAAACTTATATAATGAGGTTCAAAATTCAAATAATTACTATAGCATTTTTTCTAGTATATAATACTCTCAAATTCAATCAAGATGATTTTGGAAACTCATGAACTTAAGTATGTATTGCTTAAAAGTCTGACCTGAACAAAATGAAAACTGTGTCTCCATAACTTACCCATTGCTATCAGTTCTATCCTCTGTTGAATTATCTCATCCTTTTCTTTACATAGAGTGATCTAAAGTCATCTTCCTTTTTGGCACTTTTTAAGTACCTTAAATTGTCTCTTGAGTAATAGGTCACAGTAAGTTAGTTCTTCACCAGTTTGGTTGACTTTATTTTATAAATTACTGAAAATCTACAGTCAACTATGAACTGTTTAGTACGTGTTAACTCTAAAAGAATAAAATGTAATCCCTGACTGCCAAATGATCAATTTAGTAGAAAGATAAATTTCAAAAGACAGAAAAATATAAAAACAAAATCCTGGAAGTGGTATACTTCTAGGAATTTTGGGAGAGTGCCTTATCATTTCTCGTCACTTCTCAACCCTCTCCTTTCTTAGCCCCTTCCTCGTTTTCAATATCCTCTAGCATGATGGTTCTCAAGTAGGAGTGGTTAGTCACGCAAAGGACATTTATCAATGCCTGCATATTTTTTGCTGTTAGTCTGGGGCTGAGTGAGAAGTGGAGTGGAAATCCCATAGGTATATAGTGGATAGATATTAGATATTCTATTAAAATGCATAGGAGAGTTCCTTATAAAAAATTATTTGATCCAAAATGTCAATAGATTTTTAAGTCTCATAAATGTTTATAGTTTCAAAAATGCCATCAGACAGTTTTCATTACCAAGTTCTTAATACAAAGCCGTACCTATGCAGCTAATTCTCCAAGGTAAAAATAATATACCGTAGATACATGCGTCTTACTGATATGTATGACAGAAGCTTAGTAGAGCTGTGATAGGCACATGACTTCTGGGTATTAGGCCCAGGATTCTTACCTATCCACATTGCCATGTTGTCATGTTGCTCTCACCTAACAATTTGCAGCTAATGTTACCAGTAAGTTCCCTTTATAGAGAGAGTTGAGTGGAGTATCTCTGCCAAAAACAGTCCTAGAATATCAGTATTTGATTTTGATTATTGAGATTCCTATCAAAAATTTTTTAATTGAATAACCATGAGATACATGGTTACAAAGCTGTGTATGGTTGGGTTCAGTCTTACAATATTCCAACATCCATCTCTCCACCAGTGCACATATCCCACCACCAAAGTTCCCAGTTTCCCTCCGCGCCCCTGTCCCCACCACCACCACCAGATTACCTCAATAGAAGATACTTTTCTTTTTCTCTCTCCTTTACATTTTTTAAACTTTCAAATCATAATATTTTCAATTAAAATAAAAAGAAGGTACTGCTTTATAATTATGTCATCACTGTACATTTGTCCAGCTACTGAAAAGTTCTTTTTTTTTATAAGAAGACTATATATGTTTGGGTTCATGAGTAAAGAAATATACTACATAAAACTTCTAGTTTCCTAGGTAAAATTATGACTATAATTTCAAAACAAAAAAAAAGATTTTCATATATTGCTCAACTATGATGAAACTTTATCTTTCCCTAGAAAATACAAAAGAGCAGATCAAAGTATTTTTTCAGTCTTAAAATTTTCCACACAAAATAATATACTGAGGAAATATATTTTTGTAAGTATAATTAAAATTCCTTTAAAATAGAAGATAAATAGTTCAAAAAATTAGGTACATTAGCTATATAGTGAACTATTAATATATTTTAAATGTAATAGTGGAAATATGGGTGCGATAATTTTTCTACAATTACAATTGAAAATTTCTGTAAAATGATAAAAATATTATTTGACAACATTTGTTTCCATTACTACTCTCTTAAATATTTCACATTAATTATTACAGTTGACTATAATTTATTCTAAAATATTTGTCTAAGATATTATTCTTAGGTCATTAACTTGCAACCTTTTAAGATAATCATTACCTCAATCAAGTCTTCACTTGCATAGTCAAGGCACAAGATATTTGATTTTTTAATTTTTTTATTTTTCATCCCTTCTCTTTTTATCATTATGATTTCATTATTTTTATTATTTATAATATTTTTATTATAATAAATAATGGTTTATTATTTATAATAATAAATAATGATGATATTATTACTTTTATTATATCACCATGAGATACACAGTTACAAAGATGTTCATAGTTGGGTTTCACTCATACAGTATTCCAGCACCCGTTCCTCCACCAGTGCCTTATTCCCACCACCAATGTCCGAATGCCCTCATCCCTCCCCATTATCTCTTGTCTCTCTTTCTCTTTTCAGTCTTTCTCTCTCTCTTTCTCTCCTCTCTATCTATCTCTCAAGATCTTTAATTTTTACTTTCAAATCTTACCAACTGTGCTGGCTTTGAGTAGATTATTAAGTGTATATTTGATTCATTATCAAATGCAGGGTGTTTCAACTTCATTTTAGATCTCTCACATTTAAACAACATTTAACAGAGCTGAAAGTTATTGCTTTGTTTGACAAGTATACCAAGTAAATGAGACAAGTGCCATTTTAACACGTGTGAATAATTTGGCAGTATTATGAGTCAGTTTAGTTCTGAAATAATAGTTAATTATTGAGTTAGCTGTAAAGGAAATCACTCCTGCTTTTGTTCAAAGGCAAGGGATAAAACATAACTCAGCTTCCAGTTTTTAAAAACTTTTGAAATCATCGTATTTTCAGTTAAAATAAAAAGAAGGCACTGCTTTATAATTATGTCATTACTGTAAGCCTATCCAGATGGCAGCAAGGTGTCTGGAGTTTATTCCCTTTACCTCACACAGGTGGGGCAGAAAATGAGTATTCATAGAACCTTGAAATAGACATAAGCGTAAAAATTGCTATTAGTCACCCATGCACTACATGAATTTTATTACTTCCCAAGACCAAGCATTAATTGGAGTCTCACTCCAGTAGACTACCTAAAGTGTTGTATAAGTATGAGGGAGCTATAGTGTCATTCTTAATACTGAGGAGGCGGTTTAAAAACTACATAAAGCAAGTAATAACTCTTATTTCTTGAATGCTCACTATGCTGAACCCTTATATACTCCCATAAACTCCTAAAGTTCTCATCGATGGTTAATTTTATATTACCAAATTAACCAGTCCACAGGTTATCTAATGTTTATTATTAAACATTATTCTAAATGATTTGTGAATGTGCACTGAATTTAAGAAGATAGAACAGACTTACCTCCTAACATGGCTGAATCTCATCCGATAAATTGAAGACCTAAGTAGAATCAAAAGACAGAATCTTTCCAAGGTCAGAGAGAAGACATCTAACCTCACTGCCTTTAAAGTAGCATATTAGCTTTTTGATACTTGAAACTTGAATTAAAATATCAACTTTTATTGGGTTTTAACCATTTATACTGTAAATACAAAACTGGCTTTCCTGGATCTCTAGATTTCTGGCCACTCACATGGAAATTTGTAAGTCTCCATAACTGAATAAACATATTCCTTATATATAATAAGTGATATATAAATACACTCTTGAGAGTATACCTACAACTTATTGTCCAATTTCTTTAGTGAATCCCAAAGAACACCATTTATGAAGTATAATATTTAAACATCTATAGTAAATACATTTATCTTACATTTAAAGAGTTATATATTACTTCTTCGATGTTTCTTAGTCTGATAGACAATAAGCTTTTGAAAGACAAGTACTTTTTCATTTTGCTTCAGTGATATGAATGAAGTGTCTACGTTGGAGTGTTGAATAAATGTATTAACAAAGTAAATTAATTTAGTTGGAAAGTAACACAGCTTATATTCTTCTAACATTGATGACAAACCCTCTATAAAAAGTTCCTTGAGAGGATGAAATCTTTGAAAGAAAAGTCCGTAAGAGAACATTACTAGCCTATTTGAGTTCAGTTCTTAAGCATTAAACTGCTGTATGATGATAGACTCAGAATTCAGATACATTGAAAGGTGAAACAGACTTATAAAATTCTTTAGGGAGAAATGATTTCCTTTATTTCAAACAGCAACTAAACATATGGATATCTTAAGCACAGCTTAGCAAAAGTATAAATTAAAAAGTCCCAGTAGAATTAATTGACAGGAAGTTTGATATAAATCAACCCTGAAAAGTGGATGCCAAAAAGCTAATGTAATTCTTGGCTGCATTATGAGAGTATTTTGTACAGACAAGGAAAATAACTGCATTTTATTGTGCTTTTATTTAAACTACTTCTAACTAATACACTTCAGATGAGAGGTAAACTGGAGCACATTCAAAGAAGACTCCCATGATGAGAAGTAAAACCATGTTATATAAGGATTCAAGAGCAAAAGATACTTGCCAGAAGAAAAATTTTTTCAAATGTCTTATGTCTTTAAAATGTGTTTGTTTACCATGTCTAAATTACGGTATATTTTTTTTTCCTGATAGAGGTCCCAGAAGATAAACTTGGGCTAATATTTGCAAAGTTAATGCTACCATGTGAGTTCTAAAATGTTCACACGGGAGATGGGCATATTATAAAAATAGGTAAGTTTTCAACCTCAGGCATTCAGAAATAATGAAACCAAATTTGAATTTAGTTGACAACCAAGTTTAAGATGATTGCTAAAGTCAAAGACTGTGGCCATCAGCACCAGAAGCAGCCCACCCCCAATAAATCCTCAGAAACCAAAAAAAAAATTCATGCATCACAAGAGCCCCCCCAAGAGAGAAGCCCATTGCAAAACCAGGTATGCAGGTGCTGTGACTAACCTCACCTCTGCCCTCTTTGAAAGGTCGGGTGGTAGCACCCACGAACTGCTTCTGGTGCTGAGAGCTATGAAGAAGAGATGCAGACAAACAGCAGAGCTGCTACTCATTCTCCCTGTGCCAATATCTCAAATCCTGGGATACTGATGTACCAGGTACCCATCACATTTGATAGAATTAAATAATCATCACTTTATCAATTCCATTCCCATATATGACTGCAATGGTTAATATAATTAGTACTGGCCAGGGAGCAGGGATGGAGATGGGGTGTGGGTGGGAATTGAAGGTCTGTGATGGTGGTGGGATCACACTGGTGGTGGGGTTGGTGTTGAGCCATGAATATTTCTAACAACTGTATTGTGTAAAACTTTGTTCTGTGAAAATAAACAAAGTATTTTTTGTGCTTAAATAAAGTAAAAATAAGTCAAAGACCTTTACTGCTTTTTTTCAGATAAATGGCTATAATGGCTATCAAAACAGAAGAATAAAGGTTGCCAGGATGAATAGGACAAAAAAACTAGAAAATCATATATCTGAGAAGGATTTGCTATATAAAACATTTAAGAAATTCAGAATTTAATATCCATTAGTAGGTGCTTGCCTTGCACAACAAACCTGTGTCTGATCCTTATCACCCCATGTGGTCCCCCAGCACCACGGAGTCATTCCTGAGAGAAGAACCAGGAGTAAGCCCTGAGCACTACAGATGTGACCAAACACACACACACACACACACACACACACACACACACAAAACACAATTTAACAGTACCATGAAAATAATACAATTTTAAAATTTTCAAAATACCTGGATACTTTCCAAAGAATATATCTAAGTAATCTGTTTGACATAGAAATATTCACAGTATCAATACTCATATGGAAAATGTAAATGAAGACCACAACTAAATATATCATTCTATGTTTTAGAATTTCTACTATCACAAAGAAATTATCAGTGTCAGTAAGAATGTGGAAAAGGATAATAGTTGTGCACTTTTAGTATAATGTAAATTACTGCATCATCACAGAAAACCAGATCAGTCTCCTAAAAAATTAGACAGTATCATTTAACAATATCATTGTGGGTATATATGCAGATTATATATTTTAATATAATTTCTTAGAGACAGATGCACTTTTTTTGTTAACTGCAAAATTGTTTTCCATAGCAAAGACAAAAAAATAATATGTGTTCATTCAAATAAATGTAGAAATAAAATTCCACAGTATTGAACAAAATCATATGATCATATGTATGAACATCAAGATAATGAAAAATCCAAGGTCACACAATAGAAAAAGATAGATCTCTTAAACACATAGTGTTGGGAAACTGGACTTGATCAAATATGAATCAGGTTCACAATATGAAGAAAAAACTAACTCAAAATGGAGTTAAAACTACTAAATCGTAAAATCACTTGATCACTTGAATCCCATTATTCATCGATTTGCTTGAGCGGGCGCCAGTAACATTTCCATTGGACCCTATCATGTGCCAATGTAGCCCAATGGCATCTGGTTGATTCAGGAATATGAAGAGCCTCAAACCGTTCCTTCAGGGTCTTTACAAGGAAGTCTGACCATCTTGTAGGTGGTCGGCCACGTGATCTTTTGACATCCTGTGGGATCCAGTCGGTAATGGCTCTAGTCCAGCTGTTGTCTCCAAATCGCATTATATGTCCAGCCCTTCTGATTTTCTATGCCTTGACAAACGAGACAGCATCCCTGATTCTGGAATAGCGACAGAGGTCAGAACTCCGAATTCCTTCTCTCACTTGAGTGAGGCATGATATTTCAAGCATAGCTCTTTCGATTCCTCTCTGGGAGATGTTAATGCAGGGAGAATGGTGGAGTCAAAGAGATGTGCCCGGAGTCGTAGGTTCTTTGTCCTTTTAGCTATTTCTTCGATGCCTTTGAAGGCATTCCATGCTGCTCTCTTCCTCCTGCGCAGCTCAGGTTTTAGGTCACTCATCATGTTGATTACTCGACCTAGGTACTCATAACTGCTGCATTCAGAGATGTTTGTTCCATTGAGAGTGAATGGGGCCTCAGGAACTAGTTCATTCTTCATGAACATTGTTTTCTTTACATTCAGCTGTAGACCTATCGTTCCACATTCTCCGTCGAAGTCAGGCAGCATTTGTGCCACTTGGCTAATGTTTGGTGTTATTAGAATGATGTCATCAGCGAAGCAGAGGTGGTGTAGTTGCCAACCATCTATCTTCACTCCCATTCCTTCCCATTCTAATTGTCGCATAAAATACATAGATAAATAATGGGTGATGCAGAGCAGTACTTTAAATTCAGAAATGTATTTGCAAACTCCACTCATGGAAGGAGAAACAAAAGCATGAACAAATGGAATTGAAATAAATGAAAAACTACACAGCCAAAGAAACTTCACAGAAACAAGAGACAATCAATGGGCAGAAGATGTTTGTATGTCTGACAAGAATTTGGTATTAAAAGTATATAAAGACCTCTCACAACTCAACAAAGAACAGCTAATCTAATCTAAAACACTTGTAGACACTTCTCAAAAAGACACGTAGAAGCCAGAACACAGAAACATAAAGTTCAATATCACTTACCATTGGAGAAATGAAAAATAAAAATCATGATTAAATGCCACCTTATACTTGAGAGCACTGAAACGATTGTAAACAAATGTTGGTGAGTTTATAGCGCAAAAGGAATCTTAGGCCCCGGTTAGGAATGTAAATGGGCGTAGTCTTTATGGAAAAAAAATGAAAACTTAAAAACATAGAAATGGAAATACCATGAAATCTGGCAATGCCACTCATACACATTCATTCAAAGGAAATTTTAAAAAAGTGGAGCCAGAGAGATAGTACAGTAAGTAGGGTGCTTGCTTTGCATGAGACCAACCCAGGTTCCATTCTTGGCATCCCATATGGTCCCCTGAGCACTGCCTGGAGTAATTCCTGAGTGCAGAACCAGGAATAATACCTGAGCATCGCTGGACATGACCCAAAAAAGGCAAACAAACAAACAAACAAAAGGATATAAAAATCCCTAGTTAAAAAGATACATTCACACTTATATTAATAATGCTCACAATGACAGCAATGCTCACTCACAATAACGAAACATGGAATAAATATAAATTCCCATCACTAGAGGACTAAAGAACCTGTGGTATAAGCAATAGAATACTGTTTGCTATTTAAAAACCATACCATTTTAAACAAAATAGTAAAAGCCTAAGGTGTGATAGGATTACTATATTAGGAGAGACAATTATTGGATCATTTCTTTCATGTGTGTAACAAAAACAACAAAGGCATCAAACTGGCAGAAGGAATAAATATAAATAAAACAAAACTCATTACTGGACTTGCTGAAACTCTGCTGACTGCCGGAGGAAAGAGGAGTGGGATTGGACAAGGGAGAGAAATGGGTAGAGAGGTCTTGATTGGCAGGATGGTGGTGAAAATTCGGCATTGATTTGCTATCTTATAAGCAAATCAATAGGACCTTATCTTATAAGCAAATCAATAAGTCCAATAAGCAAATCAATAAGTCCTTATCTTATAGGACTATCTTATGGACGATAGTCCTAAAATGCTGCATTATGAGCATGATAAATCAATGTAGAAGTAGGGCAATTTTAAAATAAAATTTAATTCCACGTCACGATACATAAAATACGTGAGTTTATATTACCTATTTCTAACAGTAATACCAAGAAACTGTATACTAAAACATCATCACAAATAAGATCATGATTGAAACATTTCTGTTTTTTTAATAATCCTTATTAAATGTTTCAAGAGGACATTTTATTTAGTTAATCTAATTTTTAAACCATTGTATTTTAGCTTACATGATTTCTTTCAAAATCACTCTAGCTTCTCTAAGTTGGAATAAAGGGAAAGTACCTGAAAGATACATCATGATAAGAAATTATCCTTATTTCTCTGACGTCAGTTTTATCCCACGTTGCCTTATTCCGATAACTGTCTTCATGGCTCTTCTATCTCTTATGTCTGAGGCATAGCTCCGGGGTAGCCTGCCTACAGATGTTCCAGGTGAAGCCCTAAGACAAACAATAAGGGCCCCACCTCTTCTAAAAAGCATGTGTTGTTATACTGGACAGAATGTTTTTCCCCTCTGGGAATATTCTCTCACTCGAGGTCTTGATGTATTGTCCTAATATTCTCTTACTTGAGGTCTTGATTAATTCCCCAAATCAAATCTTCTTTGGACTTCTTAAAACTACAGCACCAAACACCTTTATTTGTTGTATATTTTTCCTCACATACCACAGGCAATTACTATAACTTACAGACTATAGATTTAGCTTACTTTTTTTAAGTAAAATCCTCTTTAGTAGTGTAATTATCCCTGAGAGTAATCAGCACTTTCATATTCATTGCTATACCAATAGTTATGATGACTATTGAATGAACAAATAAAAGTGGTATTTAGACAGCAATTATTCTTAAATAAACCTCATATAGCTCCACTGCATTAAAAAATGGTATACTGCATTGGATGTGCTTACTGCCTTCTAATAAACATCTCTCTTGCCCTTGTGTAAATATATGTGAGAATAGTTAAATAGCTATTAAAATATATTCATTTTCTGAAATGTAGGAGAAACAATATATTTTAGACTTTCTTTTCCCAACAATGAGTAATATGAATAGTGAGAAATATATTGGTTTTATTTCTGCTAAAAAAACATGCTCAGAGATAGTTATCAAATTAGGTAATGCATATTGAAGTATTAGAAACTATATTTCCAAAGAGAATTATGAAGAAAAAAGGTTTCACTTTCTCCCTTAAATGCAAAATGTAGTCTTTAAGTATTTCCAGCATCATCAATTCCATTTACAATCCAGAATCCTGTGTGGAATCTTGTGCCAGGTATAAGTGGAACAACTTCCAATTACAACAGGACAGAATGCAAGAGGAGAAATTGATATTGACCAGTTGCCTCCCTTAGAATCAGCAGAAATACTGCCAGCACTTTTACAGATGAATTGAACATAAACGGATCTGAAAGGTTTTAGCTGAAAGAGTTCCTCAAATAATTGAGAAGGGATTACAACTGGATGAAACATATCTGAATTATAGTTTCATCAGGAAATAAGTTATAACTTATTTCCAGTTGTTAGCTATTTCCACTATGCTCCTAAAGGATTAATAAGGTTATTACGACAGAATATCTCAATTGATGTTTTTTAACATTTAATATGACCTGGTTCACAGCAACTTATAGCCTTAATAGTACTGAAAAAATAAACTTTTAATGATAGAATCATGCGGCTAACCTAAGCTTGATCCCCAGCACCACATGCATTTCCCAAGCTCCAACAGGAGTGATTCATGAGTGCAGATCCAAGAGAAAGCCTTAAGTACTGTCAGGTGTGGTCCAAAACCAAAAATTAAGTGTATACTGAGAAAGATATTATGAATATTTTATCCCTTCATGATTCAAAACGTAATGAGTCAAAAGATGTCTTGTTTGACCTATTGAACACATCCTGTGTCTAGCAAACCTGAATAGATATATGATATATAAAATTTATTTAAAGTCACAGAGAAAGCAGATTTTTTCTCCTTTCTACCACCTCTCAAGGAACATTATGCTGCCAAGATATATCTACTTAATCCTGCTTTAACAATGCTTGTGGAGATAATTGCAATATGAGCTTCAAAGTTCATAGATGTAGCACTTTGGTAGGTTTTTAATAGGCATGGGCTTTCCAGTGAAAGTGTAATAGGTGACAGCTTAAATTTACTATGCCTAAAAGCTTTCTGTTAAGATATACAAAGGCTAGCTTCTTAAAGCAAGCCTTAAAAAATGGTGGCCTGTAATGATAAAGTAGACGGCCAGTGGTCCTGTGGTTTACTACTCACCCACATACCCACATTCTAACAAAGGATTTAATAAAATTCCCCAAGATGCAAAGTACTCAGGACCACAGAGTTAACAAGTGCCAGGCTTGTTGCTGGGTGATCAAAACCAACATCGCAGTGTCTCATTCTTTTTGATGATCAGAAACCACAATTTTTAATAGCAACAATGCTCAGTAGTTTCAGCGTCATGTCCTCTAATGTTAAGCATGCCTACAAGCCTGTTTGTCATCCTCTTTTATCCAAAATCAAGTTCCCAATGCCTACACAGTAACCATTGAAATATTCCTAAAAATCCAACTTGAAATCCATGTTGTTAATCCATGTTGTTGATCTATCTTGGGACATAGATCAAAGGCAGTTGCTTCAGTCTTGTTTCACTGAAAATGTACATTGCCCTGAGGCAGCATTTGACATAAAAGTGATCCACATGCAGGTAAAGGAGGGAAATTATAAGGGAGAAATAATGCACACAGCTGATAGCATCATGCCGAGGAGACGGTCTATTTCAACTGTTACAGGACAAAGTCATTGTATGAATAGAGAAGCATATTACTAAAAAATATGCATGATTACAGCTATTATTTTGTCTAAATGTTTTATGTGTCTTAGAGCCATAAGATTTTGTATTGTAAATGAATAGTAACAGGTATCTCGTAAGAAACTCTGAATAAAACAATTCAAAGAATTAAGCAAAAAATCTTAAGTATGCTTTCACGGTAAGACTTTCTCCCAATATAAAGTCTTTTTTTTTTTAAAAAAAAATCTATGGCGAGACATAAAATAACACAATTTTTATTTCACTGAAAAGAGCTATGGTAAATGCAAATACTGAATTATAATACCTAGTTTATTTGAGGTAGAATATGGGATTAGTATATCTAAAATTTAGCAGTTAATAAAAGTATTCCCATATGTAAAATTAAATATTAAGATATCATTTTGTCATAAAAATAAACTGATAATAAAGGCAAAGTATCTAGTGACTGGTATAGGGCTTTTTCTTTTGTTTTTTACTCAACAAACACAAATTTAATATGCTTACTATTTGCACATCATACCCAATCTTCTGCCACGGTCAAACATTTTATTGCCCTTAGTCACATACAGCTTATTCTTCTGGCTATAAGCTCCTAACAGAAGACACTTTCCCTGTTATTTTTATACCAGGGTCTAATGTAGTGTCTTTAACAAAGGAGGCCATTAATAAATGTGTTTTGAATAAAAAGATTAGTAGAAGGTTGAATGAATGCTAGAATCTGAGCAAGTTTTCACGATAACGCTACAAATGACCTTATACTCACAGGGCTTACAGTGTAGTTGGTGTATAGTTTGTTCTATATATGCCAACAACATACTGCACACTTTCTTAAATATTTCTCACGATTCTGGAGATAAAGGTTCTGTCAGATTTCTGCCTCTACCTGGTTGCAGATGGCCATGTGCTAACTGTATTCTCAGAGAGCCGAGGAGGAGAGAGGGCGCTCTAGTCTCATAAAGTCACTAATCCCTTCATTAGCATTCCATCCTCTCGACTCAGTTGAACCTAATTGCCTCTTGTTGACCCCACCTCCTAGTACCATCATTTTGGGGAACTGGAATTTCAAAATATATTTTGAAATAGGAGTCTGAAATAGGAGACAT
The DNA here is from genome assembly GCA_021461705.1 of Cryptotis parvus. Taxonomy (NCBI): domain Eukaryota; kingdom Metazoa; phylum Chordata; class Mammalia; order Eulipotyphla; family Soricidae; genus Cryptotis; species Cryptotis parvus. The sequence goes on from JAJIBD010004961.1 coordinate 125,528, forward strand.
GTAAACATTCAATCCAGAATACTTGAGTAGACAGACATGTAAAATGGAAATTATGGTCACATCAAAAAAAATGATTGTAATAGTGATATGAAATAAATATAATAAATATTCCAAGATTACACACAATCAGATCTCCAGGGAACAAAACAGAAGATTTTGCATATTCTCTTCTATTCATTCGACATATACTCATCAGGCAATATAGAGACATTTTTTAAAAGTACGAGAATAATGTGCTGAACAGGATATACAAGTTTCTTCTCCATAAAGAAGAAACAAAAAAGTAATCCTATAAAAAGCTCAGGAGTGAGAGAGTCCAGTTGGCAGAACTCTTGCCTTATATTTGGTAGAAAAGGCTCAGTCACCAGCACCTCTGTATGGTCCCCATTATTCCTCCAGGAGTGATGACTGAACACAGAGTCAGGAGTAATAAATCACTGACATTGCCAGGTGTGGCTATGTAAATATGTATATTAGAGAATTTCAACTCTCCACCTCTTTTTCCTTTTTTATTATTAAAACACTATAGTTTATAAAGTTGTTCATAATACAGTTGTTTCAGGCATTTAGTGTTCCAACAATACCAATGTGACTATCCCGCCATTATTCTCCCCAGTTTCCCTACCATCTCAACACAATTTGCTATTTCTCTTACTTCTTATACACATAACAAATTTACTTTATATTGCTTGCTCCAACAAAACTCAAAAGAAATGGCAAATAGAATGATCAGAAAATAAATCAGTAAGAGCCAATTGGTGATTGCTATATGATTTAACATATTTAAATAAGGAAATTGAAACCAGTTAATACAATATCATAAAATACACATTCTTATATATATACATATATATGTTTTCAACTCTAGAATCTAAAGTATATCTAATTAAATATTACTTTATAGTTGAGTCTCATTATGGCAAAAAATCATGCTTTACTTGTCATTAATATTTTTTAATTCTGTACTAATATATTTTGGAGTTGACACACATTTTTATTTAATTTTTTATTATAACACCATGCAATATACAATTAAAAAGATGTCTTTGACTGGGTTTCAGTCAAACATTTTTCCAGCACCCTTCCCTTCAACAGTGCCCTATTCCCACCACGAATGTCCCCAAATTGTCTCTCCCTCTCCTCTCTGCCTCTATGGCAGTTTCTTTTATCTCTTTTCTCTCTTTCTTTGATTCCCTCTCTCCCTCTCCCTCTTGCTCTTTCTCTCTCTCTTACACATTGTGGCTTGCCCTACAGACATTGAGGGATTGTCATGTACCTTTGTGTACATTCAATGTTTAATTCTAGTGTGGAATTAGCATTTCCACAAGTAGTAGAGCACTAGTATATATATTATATAGCACTAATAAATGCAGTCATTCTATATCTGTTCTTTACCTTCTGACTAATTTTCACTCAGCATGATAATCTCCATGTCCATCCATTTACATGTAAATTTTGTGACTTCATCTTTTTGACAGCTGCATAGTATTCCATTGTGTAAATGTACCACATTTTCTTAAGCCAGTCTTCTGTTCTCAGGCATCAGGTTGTTTCCAGATTCTCTCTATTGTGAGTAGTGCTGCAATGAACATTGAAGTGCAGATAGTGTTTCTTCTGTGTGGTTTTGGGTCTCCAGGGATATTCCCAGGTGTGGTATTGATGGGTCAAATGGGAGCTCAATCTCTAGTTTTTTGAGGAATGTCCATATTGTTTTCCAAAAGGGATGAACCAGTTGGTACTCCCACCAACAGTGGATGAGAGTCCCTTTCTTCCTGCATCCATGTCAGCACTGGTTGTTCTCGTTCTTTTGGATGAACACACATTATTTAAACACTGTCTCTACCTGTCTTATCTTTTAATTGTCTCCTTTAAAAATGGAAGGATCTAGTAAAAGAGATACAAATTCTAATTTACATGTGTTTGTAGGGCTCCAGGCCCATCTCACAAATCCTGCCATGAGTCAATAATATGGGTATTGGCCTTCAGACCATGTATGTGTCCAGGTGTTGGAGCATGAGTTCATTCAAGGTGAGGAACCTAGCATTCTGTACTGAAGCAGCATTGTACCAGTTCCTTCCTCAGAATCATCCTTTTCTCTCTAGCTATCTCAGAGCACTCCCTGCTCTCTAGGGGTTTGGTAGCAATCTACAGCTCTCAAGATTCTCCCTGGGCTCTGGGAAGTTCCTCTTGTATCCTCCAGCCATTCTGCTGGAGCTCTGGGGCTCTTTAGGATCAGTGACCCTTTCAAGGAGAAGCATAAAGTCCTGTCCTCTCTGAGCATTTTGAAATTATCTTACTGAACAGCAACTCTCCTAGCAACAGTTGGATACAGACTGGTTTACAATTAGGTAACAACACCACCAACAACACAACAGTTGTTTGTCTACCTCTATCTCCCTGTCTGTCTCTGTTTCTCTCTCTCTAAACTGTGCTCTCTGAAGGCCCCCCTCACACTATTTGGGATCTCTCTTATAGGGAGCAAGACAAAGTCAGCACAACACTATGACATGAGAACTAAGAGTCAAACTTAGGCGAGATCTGTTCTAAAAATGGATATAGAGAAACCAAGAAAACTGAAATGATTGATTGAGAGAATAATGGATGTAAGTGATAAAATGTCAGGGAATTTAAGGGAAGAAAGTATCTCAAAAGCACAGGATAGCTTATCATGGAATACTTGTGCAAAACACCTAATATGAGACCCAAATAATTCATTTGACTTTTCAATTTAATAGTGACTTAGTGACAAGCAAAAAGTGACAAAAGGTAGTATAATGAAGGAATACTTGATAAATCCTCATAGTGTCTTCAATGGGTTCTTGGAGACTGATTTTTTTTAAGTATTTTATTATACCACTGTAAGATATACAATTACAAAGATATATACAATAAAAAGTTCATATTTGGGTTTTGGTCATACAGTGTTCCAGCACCTATCCCGCCACCAGTGCCCATCTCCCACCACCAACATTCCTGGTTCCCTCCTCCCTCCCCCAGCCCACCTCCATGGCAGGTTATTTATTTCTTTCCCTTTCTCTCTCTTTCTCTTTTCCTTCCCTTCCAGACTATGGATTACAGAACATACATTAAAGGGTTGTCATGTGTATCTTTTTGCCTCTATTTAATGCTCAGTTCTAGGTTGGCATTAGTACCCTTGACAATTGTTAGCACACTGTTCCATTTTCTGTCTTACCTAGCCTCTAACTCCCACACATTTGTGATAATTTCCACCTTTTACAAGACCTCCTGATACGTGTTTCACTTGACCTTGGATATTGGTATCATAATATGTACATATATATTTATGTCATGCAAATAAATGTAGTCATTCTGTATCTATCTCTCTCCTAGCTAATTTCACTCAACATAATCTTCTCCATGTCCATCCACTTATAGTCAAATTTTATAACTTCATTTTTCCTAACAGCTGCATAGTATTCCATTGTGTAGATGTACAAAAGCTTCTCTATCCAGTCATCGATTCTAGGGCACTCTGGTTGTTTCCAGATTCTGGCTATTGTGAATAATGCTGCTATAAACATAAAAGTAGGGATGGTGTTTTTGCTGCGTATTTTTGGCTTCCCAGAGTATATTTCCAGGATTGGTATGGCTGGGTCAAATGGGAGTTCAATTTCTAGTCTTTGGAGGAATGTCCATATTGCTTTCCAGAAAGGCTGTACCAGCCGGCATTGGAGACTGATTTTAAGTAACCAAAACCTCCTAATCAACTAGCAACAAAACTAAGTTCTTAAATTCCATTTCATTCAATCTTATACAGGATTCTTTTCTATTCACCAATGCTGCAACTCAACTAAGATGAAACAATTCAGTATTTGTGCTCTTGTATAAATTGAAGAAAAACCAACTAAAATAGATTGAATAAACAAAGTCGGATGGGAAGATATAATATCAAAGGTTTCAAGAAAACTAAAATAAATGCTTTATTTATTTATTTTGCTTGTTTTGGTCACACTCAGCCATGCGCAGAGGTTACTCCTGGCTCTGCAATGAATAATTACTACTAGTGGTGCTCAGGGGGACCATAGGGAATGCCAGAGATCAAATCCAGGTCAGTCGCATGCAAGGCAAATGCTGCCCCAGTGTAATATCGCTTCAGCCCCACAAATGTTTTTTTTTAATTACATATCCTTAATATAATCATAATTAAAAAGTATAATTAAAAAGTAGAATCCGGAGTTCTGACCTCTGTCGCTATTTCAAATCAGGGACACTGTCTCATTTGCCAAGGCATCGAAAATCAGATGGGCTGGACATGTAATGTGATTTGGAGACAACTGCTGGACTAGAGTCGTTCCGACTGGATCCCACGGAATGTCAAAAAGATCACATGGCCACCCACCTACAAGATGGTCAGACTTCCTTGTCAAAACCCTGAAGGGAATGGTTTGAGGCTCTTCATATTCCTGAATCAACCAGATGCCACTGGGCTACATTGGCACGTGATAGGGTCCAACGGAAATGTTACTGGAGCCTGTTCAGAGCAAATCGATGAATAACGGGATTCAAGTGATCAAGTGATAATAAATTAAGAACTCCACCCAGAAGACAAACCTATCACAGCCCGGATCATGGACACCTCACCCTGCAGCAGTTTTTTTTTTCAATCCAGCCCAGGTATGCTGATCCAGAGACTCACAGATATGGGGCAGAGCTGCTACCAGCTCTCGCTGTACCCAGCCGCTCACGAGGTGCCCGGGAGGGGATGGCGGGTTCTAGCCCTGGCCTGCCACCCTAACAGAACCTTGCAACAAGCCAGAAGACCCCCCGTCCATGAGGGACCGCCATTTTTCCACATCCGGACCCCCTGTTGTCAGAACTCCACCCAGCACACAAGTCTGCAGTTCAACAATAAATGCTGTATTTAGAGGTGACTACAAGAGTAAGCCACCCACACGGCAGAGCCTGGCAAGCTACCAGTGTCGTATTTGATATGCCAAATACCAATAACAATTATAGACCTCACTCCCATGACCTGATATAATGGTTTGAGGCTCTTTATGTTCCTGGAGCAATCAGATGCCCTTGAACTCTACTAGCATGAGACAGGACATATGGAGATGTTACTGGTGCCTGCTTGAGCAAATCGATGATGGATGGGAAAGATAGTGATAGTGATATTGAATAATTTTTGGGCTGGAACAATAGTCCAGCAGGTAGGGCATTTGCCTTTGTACGCGGCCAGCCTGTGCTGGCCCGGGTTCAATCCTCGGCATCCCATATGGTCCCTCAAGCACCACCAGGAGTAATTCCTCAGTGCAGAGCCAGGAGAAACCCCTGAGCATTGCCGTGTGTGACCCAAAAAGCAAAAAAAAATCATAATAATTTAAATTACTTAAATAATATTTCCAGTATTGGCCCTTCACTATCTCAGCAAGACCACCTCCATAATGTCAGACTTTGTGCTCACTCCTTCAGCCTTCCAGGTGAAGTTAACTTCTCTTGAGAACACTGAGAGGTCATTTTAAAACTGAAAGTAGATTCCTCTCCCTAGTTGAATTCCTCCTTGCACACCCTCAGCCCTGTGAACAGGTCCACAACACAGCTCCTAAAAAGCTCTACTCATCATGCCTCACACTGATCAAATTGTATCTCGGCCGACTACAAATATTCACCCACAACACAGCAGAATTATGGTAAACATGATGCAAAATACCTTATAGAAACCCACCAAGCTTATATGATATCATCCTAGGTGTTCGATGACACATTATGAAGACGTGATATGTAGACACAATGGAATACTATGCAGCTTCAGGAATGATGAAATCATGCAATTTGCTGCAACATGGCTGGTAGTGAAAGATAAACTGAATGAAGCAAGCCAGATAGAAGACAAACACAGGATGATCTCACTTATCTGTGGTACACAGAATACTGGAGAGTCAATATTGAGTAAAAAGGAGATGCTCTAGATCACCTTTGACCCCAGTATTTAAAGAGGAGACAGACAAAAAAAAATCAAGGAAACAGGGAAGAAATAGTTTCACAAGATTCAAGGTTTCAGTTATACCAGTGATATACGTGAGTGGTATAGCCATATATACAAAGCATAGACTCAACAAAACTGTAAACATGATATCTAAGCTGCAACCACTGAAACTTTATAAGGTGTCTATCAAGTTGACAGGCAGTGATGGGGTAGGAGTTTGGAAGAGGAGGGAAGATGGATACTGGTAGAGGGAAATTAACACAAGGTGGGACTGGTGTTGGAATGCTAAATGCCTAAAACTGAACTATCAATACTTTATGAATCACAATTCTTTAATAAAAAAGAAAGGCCTACCAAGCTTAATGAGTGCAAATATTAACTTGGAGGGGTCTACTATTATCAACCACCTCTGAAAGCTCTCAGAAAATGAGTTTAATGATACTACCATGCTGTGAATATTTAATAAACTCAAATAAATGATCACATAGGTATCATGAAAGTGTGAGAAAAGTATGAGAGGGGAAAATGAGTAAACTACATTTAAAATAGTCTCTCCCATATAAAGTGTATAAAGAAACATAGTAAGATAACAAATAGCCAAAAGTTATTGAAACTGGAGATTCTTAACTATAGAGTTTTAAATGTAGGGAATATGGTGGCTGGGGAGGGGTCTTTGGGAAAGTGCTGGAAGTGAAAACTTTGGTTATGGGTGTGGTATTATAATAATGTATGCATTAAAATATTACAGTATTGCAAAATCCAATATGTCAAAATGGTTAGATAATATTTTAAATACTTGTGTTGAGAGTAAGCCCCAAATAAAACACTGGGAATGGGCCTTGAGCACAGCTGGGTGAGACGCCTAACACATATCAAAAGAAAGATAAAATATATACTTACTCACAGAAAATTACACATAGAGTAATGCAACTATTAAAAAACAAATAATTGCAAGATATGTTACAGGGTGATTTTCATAATTGGTACATATGAACATTTGTCAGTATATGGAACTGAATCCAGGGTCACTCACATGCAAAAAACATAACCACCACTGAGTCACATTCTCATTAGCATTTTAGTTAAGAATACTTACAATTGAAGTAGTTGAATATTTTAAAAAGGCAAATGGCTCCTTAAAAATTAATATGGGACGGGAGTGATAGTACAGCAGGTAGGGGCGTTTGCCTTGCAGCGCGAGCCGACCTGAGTTCTATCCCGGCATCCCATATGGTTCCCAAGCACCGCCAGGAGTAGTTCCTGTGTGCAGAGCCAGGACTTACCCCTGAGCATTGCTGGGTGGACCCAAAAAGCAAAAAAAAAAAATTAATATTAGAAAGACTGGAAGCAGGCTTAAAATATTTTCTACCCATCTCTATGCAGAAATTGCCATTACATGATTTGCCAATTTTCTATTATTAAGCAACTGATTCAGTGCTGTCTATTAATTTAAATTATTTTTTCATTTACAAAACTGTTTTCTTCTGTTCTAATGTAGAAACATGTTTATTCCATAAAACCATTGTCCATTTATTCTAGGTATATGTATGCTTATATTCATCCTATGGAGCTTTTAGTTACTACAATTTTTTCAAACATTACTTACTGTTCATTTTTAAGCAAAATTAGAGTGAAAGCAATAACAACAACGAATTCAAGAACCATGAAATTGGTGCACTGAAATAAATTGCACTAATTTTGCTTAAGATTTGAAAACTTCCAGATGAATCCTCTTAGCATAAATGATCAGATAATAAAATGTCTCATTTTTGACACTGCTCAAAAGCATAAGGATCATTCATCAAAAATGAGGTACTATAACAAAATGTTACAAATTATAGGCAAGGAACTGAATCTTGGGGATTTGGCAAATGAATCTGAGAGCCAGTGCTCTCTCGGTGGTCTAAGTATTATAGGTATGATCATCTGGAGCAGACATCTCTTCAGGAAGAATCCCAGTGAATAATCTAAGCAAATCTAAAAAGGTATGAAAGACATGTTCATTGTATTTATACACACACACACACACACACACACACACTTATTTATTTCTTCACCTGGTTCTTCCAGACAATTTAAGGTGAAGTTTGTTTCAAACTTATGGTTTCAATCCTTCCCCTTCAATTTATTTGGGGAATTTCAAGCAGATTTAAGTTTGACTTATGGCAGATACACTGTATTTATCCTATAGAAAAATTACAATTTTAATTTTTTATATTTTTTTTATTTTTTGACAATTACAAAAATGTTCATGTTTGGGTTTCAAGCCATACAATGTTCCAGCACCCATCCCTTCACCAGTGCCCACCTCCCACCACCAATGTCCCGATACCCTCCCCCTCCCCTAGCCTGCCTCCATGGCAAGTTCTTCATCTCTTTCTCTTTCTCTTTCTCTCTCTTCCCTCTCTTACATGTTGTGGATTGTAATAGACTTTCGACAATCATTGGTCCACTGTTCCTTTCTCTGTCTTACCTACAATTTTTAGTTCTTATGAAATAATGATCCTTTATTGTTCTGAAACGTGTCACTTTTGGGAACTCTGGGTGTCAGAGAAATAGTACAGGGGTTAGGGTGCCTACTCACACCCTGGATTCAATACCCAGCCCCACAGACTCCTGAGCAGTGCTTGATGTAGGCCTGGAGGTTCCTGAGCATTGTTTGGCATGTCCCTAAGGTCAGCAACCTGAGAAGGCCCTAGTAGTTCTCAGCATGACAGAGCCAAAGCAGCAGAGCATCCTTGGACCCTGACACTGGATCCATGCCTAGGAGTGGCCCTGGAGCCTCTCTGAACACAATTTGAGTGCCACCACCAAAGAAAACAAGTAGATCTTCACTGTGAAAACAATAAAAGCAAACATATACATACAGAACACTTCTCCTTTTTAAAGAACATAAATAAAGTGCTGAAGTCATCTGTGTCCGATATCTTTACTGATTTTAAGTCATTTCTCCCATTTCATCTCTTCAAATGTTAAATTTACCAGGGTCTCCTATATTTGTCCATCCTTAAAGCTGGGGTCCTATAATTTATTTCTTTTTCAAGCTTTAAATTATTTAAAACCAGTTCAATCATGTGGGCAATACACTTTCCTTTTATTTTTATCTATTTATTTATTTATTTATTTACTTATTTATTTATTTATTTATTTTGCTTTTTTGGGTCACACCCGCGATGCTCAGGGGTTTCTCCTGGCTCTGCACTCAGGAATTACTCCTGGCGGTGCTCGGGGACCATATGGGATGCCGGGGATCGAACCCAGGCCGGCATGGGCCTGCCGGCGTGCAAGGCAAATGCCCTACCCGCTGGGCTATCGCTCCGGCCCCACTTTCCTTTTTAAAATGTGAGGTAATATGAATTTATTTTCGGCTCTAGAACAAGTTGAACTGATTTCACATAACTCTGCTACATGTTTTCTATAACTGTGTCAGTAAGGGAGAGTCTTCTATGCCATCACTCAAGTCTGCCAAAAAATGGTACATAATTTATTGCAATTCAGTTGTTTACTAAATTTTATTATGTCTCAAATGCACTTGGAGAGATAATTTTTAAATAGGAAAATAATTTAAAGCAATCCCACTCCAAACACACTGGTTAAGAATACTCAGATTTCTAAACTTAAAAAAAAGAGTTTCACTAAATATTTTAATACCACTAGCCCAGAGGGAGTCTTATATACTAGAAATATGGGAAGGAATTATTAGAAGCTCATGATAAAAAGCATACATTTAACCTGAGTGCTTAAAGGTATTTCAAATAATTTCTGAATTAAAATACCCAACTATCATTTAACAGGAAAAAAACACTGAGTAAAAAGAAGTTGCATGACCTTATGATTGTAATAAACCTACCTAATGATCCAAAGGACTATTGAACCCAAATGAGTTATGGGAACTTAAGTGTCAAGTAACAGCGAGTTAGTTGAGGTAACAGAGACAAGAAGATAATCTTCCATTTAATCGTGTTCAGTGCTCATGCTCAATTATTGTGATAATCCAAACCTTATCTATGGAATTGTCTGATATGTACTACAGGCGTTAATGTCACCAAAGTTAAGGAAACGTTATTGATAAAAAAACACTCTTTTTACTCAAATTAGAATTAGAAATATTTGTGAAAGAGGGAGGAGGAGAAGAGAAAAAGGAGAAGGGGAAAGAGAGAGAGAGACCACCATACATAATTTTCCAAAGGAGCTGTTTTAACAAGTTATATCTCTATTAACGTTTCCAAGGGTTCCTTTTCCTCACATCCTCATCAGTTATTATCAGCTATTATATTTTTAACAATAATCATTCTAACATATATGAGGTGATACTTCACCATGGTTCTTATTTACAATTCTCTAGTGAACATACATTTATATACCTGTCAGCTATTTATACGTTCAGTTTGGTTTATTTTTTAACAAGTCTGTTCAGTTCCTCTGCCTAGCTCTTATTCAATTGTTTTTATTAAGTTATATAAGATTTGAGTTCTTCATGTGCTTCAGATGCCTTTCATATCCTTTTGCCAGATAAATGATTTGAAAATATTTTCTCCCACTCCAGTTGGCTGCTTTATTTATTTCATTTTCGTTTGCAGATGGTTTTACTTTTGCTATGCGTAAGCTTAAAATTCTATGTAGCACTATTACTTTTGATTTTTTTCTTTTTGTTCCAGTGTTTTGGACATTAGCAAAAAATGTTTTCCTATGGTAAAGTCAAGGTGTTTATGCTATAATTCAACTGAAGGGGTTTTCATGGTTTCAGGCTTTCAGTAATTTTTTTTTTTCGTTCTGAGTTAATTCATTCTGAATCAAAACTATAGGATAGACTGCCTGGTTTTCCTAACCCCATTTACAGAACAGAATATTCTTTCCCCTGTAGGTATTACTTTTGGCTCCCTTGTAAATTATTAGTTGGCTATATATGTAGAAGTCTGTTTTATGGGTTCTTGTATCTGATACTGGTCTATTCATGTTTCAGTATCTATCCATTTATATTTGCTACCATATTTCATAATATATTTGTAATGTGTGCAGAAAAATAACTGTAATTTTAAATCAGTAAGTGTGATACTACCAACCTTCTCTCCTTAGGATTGTTATAGCTTTTTTGGAGATTTCTGTGGTTCCATATAAATTTTGGGTTATTTTTCAACATAGCTCTAATAACTTACAACATAATTTTGATTTGGATTATTGTAATATATAAATTAATTTTGGTTGTATGAACTGTAATCACTTCTGACTATATATCCAAGGGAAATAGAATCAGGACCTTGAAGAGATATCTGCTCTTTCTTGTTCATTGAAGCATTATTCACAGTAACTGACATAGAAATAATGAAGAAGAGAGGGGAGAATGAACAGAAAGATGAGTATACTGAAATATTTCTGTTTGTGAAAAAAAATTCTGCAATTCACAACATAAATGACTTGAATAGATTGTGCTATGTATTATTCATCACATGTAGAAAGTTATATACTGTGTTCCCTCACTAATTCATGTGAGTTCTTTAAAGACAAACTCATAGAAGAGATTAGAGTGGAGTTACCAAAAAGCAGAAAGGTTTAAAAAATTGAGAAATGTCGATCAATGAGTTTAAATTTCCTGTTAGAAGATGAATTAGTTTGCTGGGATCTAATGTAGAGAATGATGACCTACCTAACAATGTAACAATGAATGCTTGTTATGAGAGTAGATTTTTAGGTATTGTAATCCCAAAATTAAAAGGGTAATAATATGATATTTATGGCTGTGCTTACTAATAAATTTATGACACACACCATTTGAAATCTATGCATCACTCTTTTTGACTTACATGGTATTTTTAATTTTAACTCCATTATAACAGATGACCCTTTCATATTTTTTTAAGTTAATGGTCTTTTTTATTGGAAAAAAAGGACTAGCATTTACAACTTGGAAATGGATGGAAATAATTGTCATTTCTTGAAGAGCAATGTTGGTGATGCTGAGCCGGCAGCCCAGCCTACTCCAAATCATGGTTGAGACGGTTTTAAAAACAGAAAGTCCAAAGATGCTCCCTTGATAAAAGTTTCTTTTTTTAAAAATTTTTGTCAACAGTGACAACCTGAAACCAGCCTCGATCTGGTACAACAGCACTAAACCGGCCCTCGGGTCGTCCCCCTACCACGTGTCGACAAGTACATGAGGGGCCACCTGCATGCGCAACTACATCTAGACAGTTTCTCCTTCACCCTTTTCTGCACAGCACCCGGAGGTAAACCTATTTTTAATGTGTGTGGGTTTTTTTTTTGTTTTCCTTCTGATAAACCAGCTATGACAATTTATACTAACAAACAGAACTAGAACCCATAGGGCTAGGTTTGGAATTTGTATTTTTTTTTTTTTTTAATACAAACGCTTGACAGTGCTCAATTGTCAAGCTGCAGGCATGAAAAACTGGCCAGCCCAAACAGTGTAGTAATCATTAGCAAATGGAGCTGCGGAGTCCACTAAGTGCTTCCTTAGCTTTAAGGTAGTATGAGTATTTATATCAGAAAACTCATGTGTAGCTTGATCTGTAGGGGACAGGACCAGCAACCAAGACATGCAGATTTTGGGTGTGTGTGGACAGAAGGGTACTTTTGACATTCAGTTTTGCTGTATGAAACAGAATGAGTAAATGAACTTGTTTTTATCAAGAGGTAAGTAAAAGATTCAATTTGATTCTTCTATAGGGGGATAAAGGAAGTTGAAAGTAGGTCTTCATTTTGCAGTCATCATCTGTATGAATTCTTCATAGTTCACTTGTTCGTCGCATCAATATCTGCTTCTCTGATCATTTCATCTACTTCTTCGTCTGTTAGTTTTTCTCCTAAATTTGTCATGACGTGAAGGAGCTCTGCAGCACTGATGTAGCCGTTACCATCCTTGTCAAACACCGGAATGCTTCATGGATCTCCCTCTTCACTGTCTGTATCTTTCATTTTGTCTGTTATACATTTGTCTGTATCTTTTCATTTCAATATGGCTTTCATATTATGAAGAACAACTGAAGAGTTGACATCAGGTGTTTAACTACTTTTTCACTTCTACTTTACATAGATCTACTCAAATCAGAATTCATCTTCTTACTCCTAACCAGTATTATTTCTGTCCCATTTCCACCTCACATTGCCATCGTTCATCTCAGAGTCAAAACAGAGGATAAAAAAAGCCAATCATTAGGGAATGTGTCAAGCATCTTGACCAGTATCAAAATTTTTCCTAGTAAGTAGGATAAATATATAAGAGTACTAACTATAACTTTTCAGCATGTTCTTAAACATTTTAAGACTCCCCAAAAACACCTCTATAAGCCCTGGAAGTTACTACAGCTTTATAAAGGAAAGATTTGTGTAGCATATAATGCCAAAACTTTGGGAAAAGAAGAAGTAAACTAACTATAATTTTCTTATATTTTACAATATAAAATAAGAGAAGCTTAGATATTTTTAAAACATATCAGCATTAAAGTGCTATGTAACTGGCCCCAAAACTCAGACCAGCTGAGGAACAGCGAGAGGTACAGAGCTGAGCTGCAGCCTGCTAAGACTGTACTAGGCTGATGAGGGATCCTGGAAGCGGGGCAGGGCCAGACCCCTACCCCCATGCCCAGTTAGAACCCAAAGGCCGGAAAATATCATGCATCACAACCGCAACCACTTTCAAGGTCCAGATTCCACACCTGGCAGATCCACACCTGACAGAATAGTCGAGTTGAAGCCCAGATATGCAGGACTCAGTGATTGAATCCACCAGGTTTCTTGGGGAGCTGAAGCTGGGGCGACCCCCCAACTCAATGCCGTCTGGCAAGGTCTGGTGAACCCACCCAGAACTGCAACTGGCTGGGACCATACTGGGGGTTCCCATGTAACCCCGTGGCTCACTGATGCAGAGCACCTGAGCATTATCTCAAAACCTAGTATATTCATCTAACTGGTATCCCATCACATTTTCTAGAAAGCGAAGCATGTGAGTATGAGATGGGGTCTGGGGACCACTCCGGTAATTTCCTATACAGTGGACTCAAATGGCACAATGGAGATTTTAGGACCTCCATTCACTTTTGTCTAACACCATGTTCATCGACCGTATTTAGAGAAGTAACTCCAATAACCAATATAGAATGGATTGTTCAGTGTATGAATAGGAAAAACTCAAACAGACGTTGAGATAAATGTGAAATAAGTGTTGTCAGTAGCTGTAGTGTCTGGGATTGTCAGAAGAAAACCACTGTGTTCTGGAAACCCAGAAAGTGAATCCAAGAACAGAAACTGGCCAGACTCCAACACATCTGCCTAGGAAAAAAAAGGCATGACCTTATCATTACTGTTCCCTTATATGAGCTGTAAGGGTCAATATAACTGATGCTGGCTAAGTGAGCAGGCATAGGGCAGGGGGTGGAGGGGGGGGAGGGAAATGTGGGTCTTTGGTGGTGGGGGGGCACATTGGTGGTGGGATTGGTGCTGAATGATGAATCTTTCCAGCAACTGTATTGTGAAAAAAGTTTGTGCTTTGTAAATCACAGTGTTTAAAATAAATCATTTAAAAAAGTGCTAAGTAACTATTTGCAACTATTAGTAGCAGTAATATCAGTAACTATAATATGAACGCCCTTAAAAAGCAATTCTGCTAACTTTGCTATTAGAATCAAGGACAATTATATACGACCAGGTGTGCTTCAGATCATTTTTTCCTTTTAATATTTGAATACATACCAAGGGACTTTAATAATGATACATTTTAATGATGTAAGAAATACTAAAATAAGCAAATGATTTTCATTTATAATAGCATGTTATGTTAAACCTAAACATCAAACATTCAATGCAAATTCTACTTCTATGGAAACCTTGTATTTGAAATCATAACAACTCCACTTCATAAAGAATTTCCTCAGGCACTACATGCTTATTTCAGATGATTCCCTTTACTCACCATCCTAGACTTTACTTAATAAAAATAACCTGAATTACCAATTACCAATAAGATATAAAATCATGGTTTAGACATATCAAGTTGTGCATCACCAAATACAGAAGCACTTAGTGCAGTCTTAATGTTTGATAATGGGTTTATATACTGTAGGACATTATTACTAGCTAACATATTTTTCTATTTTACTTTATCTCAAATACATTAGCTAGTTTCAAACCAGGCTTCTTCTGCTAATGTTTTCATTGACAACCAGTCAAATACGAAATTATATGTGAAAAACAAATCTTAAAGGTGTGAAGATTTTTGTACAGAATGTGTCCTGCTCTTATTTAAAATACCTATTTTCAATTACTTGTATTATGTCCTGAAAATAATAGTTGTTGATATATATCGGTTGACTATAGAAACCTTTTAAGCAAAGCTCTACAAACATTGCAGTTAAACATTAGTTCATCAGGTTGTAGTGGCATTTATAACACCCAAAGTCTAAAATTTTAGTTTACCTAGCCCAAAGTTAGTATCTGTTCATTCTTGAATACCATGATTTTTTATTTTTTTTCTGTTTTTTACTTTGAGGAAACATTCCTAGAGAATAATAAAACATACAGCATAGTATCTAATAGTGATTAGTATATAATTGGGAAGTGTGACACTTTTATAGATTGAAACAAGTCATGAAAAATTTGAGCAGCTTTATATTTATGGCTTAAATTTCATCAGTGTATTTTTCTTACTTAGTTGCTTCTAATTTTCATCTGTTAAATTGAATGCTTGAAAGTAAATAATTCAGTTTGAATTTATATAATGAATAAATAATGATGATAAACAAAACATAACTTTCAATATGAGAACAGAAATAAAACTATGTGACATGTTTAGTAAAAACTGGGTTCATATTCCTAATCAGAGCGGTTCAATACCAAATAGCTCGTTACTATTAAGTTCTTCTAATGCATTAAGTGATTCCTCTCTCTTCCAGTTCTAATCATAAAGGAATTGTCATTAGGTAATACAGGCTTTCAAATGTTGCAGAGCACATCAACCTGTTAATACTCAGGGCACATAAAACTAATAATTTTCAAAAAAACAATATTTCATAGAAAAACAAAGAAAATAAGAAATGGAGAGGTGAAAATAACTTGTCACAAGATACAAACAGGAGACTAATTTCACAAATTTACCAAACATCTATGAATACATTTGCAACAAGCATTCCTTAATTTTGTTGACACTGTTAAAATGCAAAAAATTTAACATTATCTCATTTTCACGAAGTGTTAGTAATCAGGTATACATTTCACCTCTTAGAACAACTAATCAAAATATGTGGAAAAATATGAAAATATAATAAAACCAAAGTGATAATTTTTTTCCCTATCAAAGTCAATCAAAAAAGGGCTTCTAAGAAGCGGATCTTTCTAAAACTGTTATTGCCTCTGGTTGTTTTCCTCAACTGTGTTAAATAACAGAGTTCTAAATCAAATAAGCTAGTTTCCCAATTTATGGGGCAAAATGGCAAATAAGAATAGAGGTTACAGAGTTTTTTTTGTTTTAGGTTACAGAGTTTTCATCCAAAGGGAAGACTGGTGTGGTAATGTCACTTTTTTATATTATTTCTAAGCAAATGAAATGTATGATGAGATTGTAAGGATATACTAGACTAAAATGATCAGAAAAAGACTTAAGAGGTCTGAGTTTGTGCATTGTGATTCTCAAGTTAAATACATTTATACTGTTAACAGATTTCAGGATTTCTGCAAGTAGAAAAATAAGGAATAGTTTCAGCTGGTTATTTGGTTTTGATATATAATACTTAGCAACAGATATTGTTACAACTTCATTCACTAATGGTTCAAACAAATTTAACAACACATTTTATATATCAGATAATGTGATTAACTATGGTTTCTTTTCCTTGATAAGTTTATACTGACCATGAATTACAGACTGGAGCAATAGCACAGCAGGTAGAACTTTTGCCTTGTATGCGGCCAATGTGGGTTCAATACCCAGCACTCCATAAGGTCTCTCGAGCACCACTCGGGAGTAATTCCTGACTTATATATATATATTATATATATATAAGATTAACCCTGAGCATCTCCAGATGTGATTCAAAAAAGAAAGAAAGAAAGAAAGAAAGAAAAGAAAAGAAAGAAAGAAAAGAAAAGAAAGAAAGAAAGAAAGAAAGAAAGAAAGAAAGAAAGAAAGAAAGAAAGAAAGAAAGAAGGAAAGAAGGAAAGAAGGAAGAAGGAAGGAAGGAAGGAAGGAAGGAAGGAAGGAAGGAAGGAAGGAAAGAAGGAAAGAAAGAAAGAAGGAAAAGAAAGAAAGAAAGAAAGAAAGAAAAAAGAAAGAAAGAAAAAGAAAGAAAGAAAGAAAGAAAGAAAAAGAAAGAAAGAAAGAAAGAAAGAAAGAAAGAAGAAAGAAAGAAAGAAAAGAAAGAAAGAAAGAAAGAAAGAAAGAAAGAAAGAAAGAAAGAAAGAAAGAAAGAAAAGAAAGAAAGAAAGAAAGAAAGAAAGAAAGAAAGAAGGAAAAGAAAGAAAGGAAGGAAGGAAGGAAGGGAAGGAAGGAAGGAAGGGAAGGAAGGAAGGAGAGAAAGAAGGAAAGAAGGAAAAGAAAGAAAGAAAGAAAGAAAGAAAGAAAGAAAGAAAAGAAAGAAAGAAAGAAAGAAAGAAAGAAAGAAAAAAGAAAGAAAGAAAGAAAGAAAGAAAGGAAAGAAAGAAAGAAAGAAAAGAAAAAGAAAGAAAGAAAGAAAGAAAAGAAGGAAGGGAAGGAAGGAAGGAAGGAAGGAAGGAAGGAAGGAAGGAAGGAAGGAAGAAGAAAGACAGAAAGACAGAAAGAGAAGAAAGAAAGAAAGAAAGAAAGAAAGAAAGAAGAAAGAAAGAAAGAAAGAAAGAAAGAAAAAGAAAGAAAGAAAGAAAGAAAGAAAGAAAGAAAAGAAAAAGAAAGAAAGAAAGAAAGAAAGAAAAGAAAGGAAAGGAAGGAAGAAAGGAAGAAAGGAGGGAAGAAGGAAGGGAGAAAGAGAGAGGAAGAGAGAAAGAGAAGAGAGAATACTGAATCATGGCCTTCTACATTGAAAGAAGGGGCTGGAAAACAATGTACATCAATTATATAGACCTAAGCTATAATGCAAAAGTGGTAAAAAAGAACCAAAAATTATGTGACTCTTTGGACTCTTTGGATATTTTGGCCAGTTATTCATTATGATTTGTGGTTTTGTTTTGAGAGCCCTTAAACTCATATTGCTTGCTGCCTTTTGGAATTTTAAAGAATTGTCTACCTAACCTGTCATTCCTTCTTTCAAAATCCTCTCTTTCAACCCCTTAGACACTGATTAGTTCATCCCATACATTTGAGATTCTTCCCTATTCTATTTCCTTTGACAAATTCTCGTCTCTGTCTCTATTATTTCCACACCCTCACATACTCTATATTCAATTACCACTCTGCTTTGTTCACCAAGAAAAATAACTAATCAAAAGGAAAGCACAGTTCAATGTGAAAGTATTGACAATCCCCAACATATGAAAGTGAAGGATGTCTTGTTAAATAGCAGGAAAATTGAAGTATCTTACACTTAAAATAGTTTTATGGTGAAGGCAGGAACTGAATTTTTGTTTTGTGAATGAAATGTAGTATAAACACATATTGATTTTTAACAATACATCCCTGAATATCATATATTACAATACAATGTTACCTCAATAAAAAGTAAATCCTACTTTTTGGCTGTTTACATTATGGAGTTGTAATAACAGAGTTATCAATATAGCATGATTTGGAGGAATGAGAGGCTTCTATTCCTTGCTATAAATTAACAGCAGTTATAATGAAGCTATCTATGACTTATTTAAGTGACGATATTTATCTTAAGATGGTTGTGAAACACTAGTGTTGAAATTCCTAACATCAGAATTCTTCCTTTTTTAAGGTAGGGTATGTAATAAAATGCATCCACCTTACCTAAGAAATCAAGATTCCGGTGTGACTGGAAGAGCTATGAAAAGTCTACATAGTCTAATGTTGAACAACTTTTGTTCATTAATAAAATTCAGGCGTGAGTGACAGATGGTACAAGCTGACATCAAAATGTAACTAAAAAATGCAATAAAAATCACAAAACTAAGAAGATATATTCTTTTCATACACAACCACAAGCAGCACGGTTCATCAATAAATGCTGGACATCAGAGGTGACTGCAAGACTATGCCACCCGCACTACAGAGCCTGGCAAGCTACCCATGTCGTATTTGATATGCCAAATACCAGTAACAATTATTGACCTCATTCCCATGACCTGATGGAATGGTTTGAGGCTCTTTATGTTCCTGGAGCAAGCAGGTGTCCTTGGGCTCTACTTGCATGAGACAGGACATATGGAGATGTTACTGGTGTCCGCTCGAGCAAATCGATGATCAACGGAAGACAGTGATACAGTGATACAGTGCTATTAAGACAGTCTCACCAGTGTATTTTGGTTCTTATTAACTCATATGTACTCATATTATTGTAAATGCATTTTCCAAAATGTTTTCTTCTAAAACAAACTAAGAAATCTGTAGAGAATAACTGGTTACATGACATTTTTTAAACATTTAAAGGCATGAGAAAATAGGATGATTCCTGACTATAAGTGATGTGGGATCAACTTAAGATGTTCTGTCCAATAGGATGCATTGGAAACTATCGGGATAAGTTCTGATAAATATAATGAGGCAAAAGACATTATTACACTTTCACATGGTAATATTCAATCAAGGAAAGTTAATATTGGTGCTGAGGATGTAGCTCAGTGGTAGAGCACATACCTCACATTATGAGGCTGTTGGCTCCTTTCTCTATACCTTCAAGACAAACAAAAACAATTGTATAAATAAATCATTTTTTAAAAAAGATAATTTAGCATAGAATGACTTATATTAACATGGCAAATGCTTTTGAATAAAAAGTAGACATATATGCTTTATATATTTAATAACATTTTTCTAAAACATAGCCTAGCACTTTGCAAAATCAAGAAATAAAAAATAATTGTGAATATGTCAAATATTTAGTCTTGGCAGGAATTTACCATGAATCGAAAGACTAATCAGTTGAGATAATTATATAGAACACCCAGGTGGGAAAAAAATTACCTCCAACACATAAGTCCAAAGACAAAGTAGAACTTCAATTGTGTGTTCCAAGATGATTAATAAATTTACTATAATCAAGGTCTAAGTCAACTGAGTAAAGTCTCTGAAACTGAGTAAATTATTCTCTGAAGTGTAAAATAAGATAAATGGCACATTTGATAACTCACAATGTTTTTAATAAAATTAACATAATAATGGTGAAATTAAGGAAGATAACATGGTACAAACAACCACATCAAAGGTATTATTTAAAATATATTTTTAATTTTAAGAGAGCATTATTGATATAACAGTGAAAATTTAACAAACCTAAGAGAAACTCAGTTGGAAAAATCAATAACTCAATTTTGAATCACTCTGGGAGATTCAAGGCAAGTTTCAAATAGGAATCTAAAACCTGACTTTGTGAGGAAAGAGGCAAGACCAAGATAGCTGAGTTGGGAAAAATCTTCTGTTACCACCGCAGAATTTACACCAAAAAATTATGTGAAATATAGGATCCTGCCTGAGGCCTATCAATAAAGTTGTATTGAGACACTGGAAAATTCAAATACTGTGGTATCTATGCAGGTGCTTGGTGATGTTGCTACTAGACACACATAAGCATGAAGTCTCATTTGTTGCCCCATCCTAGTGCGCAACAACACTATGGCCAGTGCTAGGTACCAACTACTGTGAATTCTGTTAAACAGAGACTAACTAGATCTGACAAGACTTGGTACTGCAACACAATTATGATCACAAGTTTCCAACAACTGTCCAGAGCAATAGAGAATCAGAAACACAGTATCTGTCTGAACAAGCATGAATTTGAGATTTCCACCCAGGCCTTTAGCAATTCAAATCTTCATCGCCCTAGTCCTCACTTATCACCAGACACAAGAAACAAAGTTCTGAATTAAAGAGTGAAAAAAAAAGAGCATTCCCCAAACATCAAATCTTTATTAACTCACTAGTGAAGACTTGAAAGCAAGAATGGTAAGGACAATCATTCAATTAAGGCTAATTAATCATCAATACCAGAGAAGACTAACAAATAAAGCACGTACTCAAGCACATTTATTTATTCCATTGATTCTGATATTCTTCTGCTGAAGCTCCATCTTTGTATTTTCTAATTAACTACTGTGCTATTTATAAAACTGATTTCATTACATCATAAATTATTATCATAAAAATGCAAATCAAAATAATGAGAAAATAGTTCACATCAGTGAGAATAGCCTATATTAAGACCAGAAGTGACCAATGCTGATGGACAAATAATACCAAAGTAAACTTTGTTTACTGATCGCCAAATTGTATAATGGGTCAGTCTCTATAGAATATAGTAAGGACATGCCTCAAAAATTAAATTAGGATTACTATTAGGATTCAGCAATAAACATTCCTGACATCTATCGCAAGAACACTAAAGCAGTATTTCAAAAGATGTACGCATACTTAGACCTATTTGCAGCAGTATTTACAGTATCTAATACTGGAAATAGTCAAGTTTCCAAAATGGATAAGTGAAACATTGTATGTTGAAATGACTTCATTCGGTTATAAATCACAGTTTCTTAATGAAAAATTAAAAAAAGTAATCCAATACGTTTAAAAATGGAACTTGTCTAATTAAAATATTTAATCTCAAAAAAAATGGATGAGTAAAGCATGGTATATACGCAGTTTAATACAATCTAGCTATATATATAAGATCAATTTTTTTTCTACATCATGTTAAGAAAATAATTTCAAAAGATAAAGATGAATACCAGATTATCTCACACATATATGACATATAAAGAAACAAAACAAATGAATAATTTTCAATGAAAACAAATCTTTAGACTAAAGTTATGAAGTAGGGGTGGTGGTAAATGTTGGGGAGTGAAGGAATGAGTGAGAAGGGCTTATGGACAATGGCGGGTGGATGTGGATGCTTTAATTGATGGTGCAGTCACATTTGTGTTAAGGGATAAACATCAGCACTAGTAAGTCCATATCGCTTCCACAATCTTAAATATATATTATATATAAAATATATATTATTTATAAAAAATACAATTTTATATTATATACCATTTACTTATGTTTATAATGTAGTATATAATCATATATAAACAATATATTGCAAATTATGTCATATATAATTATATGTACTTATAATGTATTATACAATATCATTTGCATCACTTCACTTGTCTTCCCGTTGATCATTGATTTGCTCTAGCAGGCATCAGTAACATCTCCATACGTCCTGTCACATGTTAGTGTAGCCCAAGGGCATCTGCTCGCTCCAGGAACACGGAGAGCCTCTAACCATTCCATCAGGTCATGGGAATGAGATATTATACAATATATGATATATAATTATATATGACATATTATGAATATATATATGAATTTATTTCAAGATAGTTACAACAATGAACTGTGTATCAAATGTTATGCAGCTAAACATTTTCAAAATACCAGAACTATTTATGAAACACTAAAAAGTCATAAAAACAAAGAACAAATAAAATATTGACAAAGTATAGAATTGGCTTGATTATTAATGAAGTAATTAGTTTTGTGATTAACTGTTCTCTGCCTTTCAGCTAAGGTGTTATGATTCAGTCATAATTCATGATGAAAGTGTGATTTTAATAAGATTTGAAATATATTTTCTTTCAAAAGCTTAAAAAGTTTGAATGTTTACTACATTTGTGCCAGAGTATTAAAATAGAATAATCACAGGTGTGCCTCTCCATGTCCCAAAGCTTCTCAGATATAAAAGACTTCATCGTGGAAATAGAGTTGCTCACTTTATTACCTTTTGTTACATTAGTAGATGTCATTAACTTGATAATAATAGAGGGCAACATTCACATAGACACAATTTTCAGAGAAGCTTTAATGAAAATTTAAAGGCAGAAGTCAGAGGTGATAAGGTAGTATAAATAATGTTATTGTCATTATTTTGATAAGCCAAGCATATTTTTATTTTTAACCCTTAATTTGGCATTTCTACATCCCAAAAAACTTTTCAAATGCTAATATTGACAGCAGAAATGAATAAGAGCTGAGATTTGAAACTGAATGTGAATTTAAATCCCTTTCACATTACTGTATACTCTACTCCTATTATAAAATATTTTAAGATGCAATTATTTTATAATCAACATAGGCATATTTTTATCTACTATAAAGTTGAGTAGCATCATGCACAAAAATTCTTGAATGGTATTAATCTACTTATAAATACAGTTTATCACTGTTTCCAAAGCATTAGAAAGACATTAAAAATAAGTCCACTCAGGCAGTAAAGAGTGGTTGGTGGCTATATAATTGTACATTTCATATCTTAAATTTAGAGAGCACAGGATAAGCTTTTGGGGATCTGACTCTGCACAAAGATTACTCCTGATAGTGCTCAGTGCCAAGGATCAGAGGAGAGGTCAGCCATGTGCAAGGCAAGTGCCTTAACTCTTCCTATAGCTGAGGAGTATCATTTACTTACAGCTATATCTGCTATATTTTGGGGTCAACTACCACATTTTTTCCTTAGTAGTACACACTTCCCAGTGATGCTCTTAGTTAAATATGAAATAAGGCAACAATATGGTATAATGTGTGCAAGATACTGCTGATTATTCCATTACTATGCTGTTTTGTGGACCACCAGCATTGCTCCCCTCCATAAAAAGAGCATGCATAGGTTCCTCTGCCCACCATTCTTTCTTTACTTTTTCCATAATAGCTCTAAAGGCACTGACGGTCCCCCATGCCTCTTCCTGTTCCCTCACCCTCTGGTACTCCATCTGATCAATGACCGCCTCCTGAGAAATTTCTTATAAACATGCTTTCTTGATTTCTGCTTCTCAAAATATCTGGATTAATACAAGAACCTGGAATATTATATTCACTTAACTCAATCATGTATAACACAAGGAGCTTTGCAGAGCAGAAGAATTATTTCTTTAAAGATCTGCACTCATATTTAGAAGCAGAGCCAATAGATTTAAGAATCTGAAAGTCCTAACATTAGAAGACTGTATTAGATTCATTAAAATAAACCATTTAGAAAAGGCTAATGTAACCATTAGTAAAAATAATGACAGATCCTAGTTGAAATGTGCATTTGGAATTCAAAGATAATTATTGGCCCATGTCTTAAAGTCAATAAAAAAATATTTTCTGAGAAGTATTTTTTGGCAGAAGGGAGAGAAAGTTTATGCTTGTTATGCACACGGGACTGTGATATGCTGGGTCTGGGGATACCCATGCAAAGCTCTAGCCTTCTAAGTCATCTTCCTCTTCTACCGAGATATACTTATTTATTAAAGCAAATTGTACCTCTCTCTTCCCCTAACCAAACACCATGGTGCAGATCTATGGGGTGTGTGTCTATAAATCTATTTATCTATAGAGATACAGATAGATATATTCTATCTATATCTACATATATACATCTATATAAAAATATACTTTTATATATCTATAGATATTTATAGATAGATATATTTATAGATCTCTATCTATAGATAGAAAGATAGATGATTGATAGATAGATAGATGATAGATAGATGATAGATAGATGATAGATTAGATAGATAGATAGATAGATAGATAGATAGATAGATAGATAGATAGATAGATAGATAGATAGATAGATAGATAGATAGATAGATAGATAGATAGATAGATAGATAGATAGATAGATAGATAGATAGATAGATAGAGAGAGAGAGAGATAGATATAGTGAGAGATTAAATGTCCTGAAGAGGCTAAACTTAAATAATGAATTACCAATTGTTTTATATCACTCTACACTGACACTTTTTTAAAGTATTAAAATTCTCACATGATCCAAGGACCAAAACCTCAATATATCTTTAGTGAAAAAACTCCCACAATATTTTTAAACAATTTTCTAAGATTCTTGAGACCTGCCAATGAAATCCACATGTATAATTTTCTTTTCCTTTATTCCCCATTGTCTTCCATGTTGTTTTGATTTTTAAATTAACCATTTAGAATTCCTTTTTATTTTCTACTCCAATATCAGTTAAATTTTTTCTAAATTGTGGCATTATTGGTCTATGAGATGGTACTTGTCTGTATATTTATTTCTTTGTATTGAATTTAATTATCTTAAAATGATTTTTTTTTCTCCAAACAAGGGACTTTATTTCTTTTCAACATCCTGCTCTGCAACTTGTTAGTCAACCATGCCAACTTTAAGAAGCCTCCACCAAGGTTTAAGAGGATAAATTTGTAATTTTGCTATACATTTACCCACAAATCAGCTTTCTCAAAATTGAATGTTCCTGGACCCAATTTTCTTTTTTTTTTTAATATTTTATTACACCGCCATGTGATACACAATTACAAAGATGTTCATGTTTGGGTTTCCCGTCATACAGTGTTCCAGCACCCATCCCCCACCAGTGCCCGTGCCCATTTCCCACCACCAACGTCCCCACTTCCCTCCCCCTCCCCTAGCCCGCCTCCATGGCAAGCTCCCCATCTCTTCTCTCTCTCTTTCTCTCTTCTCTTACACATTGTGGATTGCAATACATACACCCAGAGATCATCATGTATATCTTTTCTCCTATATTCAATGCTCAGTTCTAGGCTGGCATCATCACTTTTGACAAATATTAGCACACTGTTCCCTTCTCTGTCTTACCTAACCACTGATTCCCACATATTTGTGGTAGATTCCACCTTTTTTTTTTAATTGAAAGATGCTCATGTACAGCCTTGGTTCTACAGTGTTCCAACACGCATCCTCCGCCCAAACCCATCTCCCATCACCAATGTCCCCACCTCCCCCTCCCCCTCCCGCACCTCAACCACTTGGCGGGCTCTGTATGTCATTTCTTTCCTCTTTATATCTCCTTCCCAACAAACTTTCCTGCTCTTCGTGGGAATGCAGTGCATTAAAAAGACATTACTGTTTCACTATTTTAGTGGACGCTGCGGCCGTTAGCGGCAGCGAACCTGGGCTTTCGAACTGGCCATGCTCTGTTGATCTGGTCGTGAGGCAGTTTCCCAGCTTCCAGACAGCAAAAATGGTGGCTAGTGTGATGGGCGAGTCTCATCTGGCTGCTCGGGACCCCCAGAGGCGACGGGCCCCCACTCCCAAAACCCATCTGCCCTTCTCGGGGTTCCATGGTCAGCTAGGCCTGGCGCAAGACGAACGCCAGCCTCCCCAGCCGTCCGTGAGGGCCCTGTATGCTGGCCCGTGGGCAGCTCGGGCAGGGCCACCAGGGCTCGACAAGATGGAGGAGGGAAGGGCTATCTTAAAATGATTTAATAGGAAAGGGGAAAGAGCAGAACGTTTCCCATATTATCAGAGGCGGCATCTCCTAATACTTTCCCAGGCTGTATATGTTTTAAGATTAAATTTTATACATCTTCATAATATGTATTAATACCTATTCTGTTGTTTGACAGAAGTACCAGTACTTCTCCTCCATGATCTACTGAACCTCCTTCCCTTTTTAAACTTCCCTTGTTTCCACAGATAACATTAATTCTATAGTCTGAGTTTGTTTTCATTTTACTTAGTTTTTCTTTGCTTCTCAGAGTCCCATATGAGTGAGACCATTATTTTTCTTTCTTCTTATAACTTTATTTGCTTAGTATGAATTACTTGGTTTAATTCATGCTGTTGAAAACTACAAATTTGCAACTTTTCTTACCATTAGGATGGTCTTCCATTACTAAATATAATACATTTTCCATATCAAGTCATCAATCATTGGGCAGTTGGATTGTTTTGAGATCTTGGTTACATTTAGTCATGAAGAAGAGCTATTTCACACCAGAAGTCAAATGCCTTTGTGTGTGAGTGTGTGTGTTTTAATAAAGATCTAGGAACAAAATGACTGTGTATATGGTAATTCTACTTTTAATAATTTGAAAAATCTCCATACTGTTTTCATATGAAGCTACCCGTAGTATTGATATGCCAAATACCGTACAATTATAACCTCATTCCCGGATGTTTGAGGCTCTTTATGTTCCTGGAGCAAAGATGCCCTGGCCTACTAGCGAGACGACTATGAGATGTTACTGGGGCCGCTGAGCAACGATGATGACGGAAGACAGTGACAGTGATACAGTGATACTGTTTTCCATAAGAGTTTGAAATAATTTATATAGTCATCAATTATCAAGACTGATTCTTTTTACAACAAACACTTCTGTTTCTGTCCTTTTTCTTCTTTTTGTTTTCTGGGTCACATCTGGCTCTACACTCAGGAATTACTCCTGGCAGTGCTTGGAGGACAATATGGGTTTCTGGGGACTGAACCCAGATCGGCATGTGCAAGGCAAATGCCCTATCTACTGTGCTGTCGATCCGATTCCCTCTGTCCATTTTAATATAATTCATTCCCTCTGATATAAGGTGATTACTTGATCGCTTGACATCCCGTTATTCATCAATTTGCTCGAACGCCAGTAACTTTTCCATTTGACCCTATCACGTGCCAGTGTAGCCCAATGGCATCTGATTGCTTCAGGAATACAAAGAGCCTCAAACCATTCGTTCAGGGTTTTGACGAAGAAGTCTGACCATCTCGTAGGTGGGTGGCCACGTGATATGACATCCAGTGGGATCCAGTCAGTAACAGATCTAGTCCAGCAGTTGTCTCCAAATTGCATTACCTATCCAGTCCATCTGATTTTCGGTGCCTTGGCAAATGAGACAGCGCCCCTGACTCTGGAACAGCGACAGAGGTTGGAGATCCGGATTCCTTCTTTCACTTGAGTGAGGCGTGATATTCCAAACATATCCAAGCAAGATATAAGGTGATAACATGATAATTTTAATCACATTTCTCCAATAATTCATAACATCTTCTTTTGAGACTGTTGACTATCTATGTCTTCTTTATAATTTTGTCTGCTTAGCTTTTTTATTCAATTTTTGATAGTGATATTTGTTTTCTTGGTAGTGAGGTTTTTTTAATTCCTTGTGTATCTTAGATGCCAGCCAAGGTGTCATACATATTTCATTCAAGATTTTTTTTTCATTTTACTAACATGTCTTTTCATTTTAATTTTAGTTTCTTGCCCCTCAGAGTTAAGTCTGTGGTGACACAGGGAGAAGACTAAGCTGAAGAAAGCATGCACTTTCCTTGGGTTTACTTTTCTCCTGGAAATAGTGCATTTGTCAGGAGTCAGATGGATCAGAAGAGAACAAAAATTATCTCACTATTAACAGAGTGAGATAATATACCTGCAACACCTCTCAAGGTGTTGCAGGTATAGCTGTGGTGCCTGGCTTTGTGGACAGGTGGAAGACAGGAGACAGGCTTGTCTACACCCAGGGCTCTGCCCCGTGGGCTCTGGATGGTTGATGGTCTGACATAGAAAAAAACTGGGCCCCCTAGGATGAACCCAGAGCCATGGCAGAACCTGGCAAGCTACCCAGAGTGTATTCAATATGCCAAAACCATTAATAATAATGGACCTCATTCCCAATGAATGAGATGTTATTGGCATCCGCTCAAGCAAATCGATGAACAACAGGAAGACAAGTGAGTCCTTATATTATGGCACCATCTTTTATCCACCAAGATTCTCATTTCTTAATCTGTGGGTCATAACCCAATGACAAGTTTTGTAAATGAATGTAGAAGATCACTAGAATTTGTCAACAGTAAAAGACTTCTGAATATACAACAAACAATATAAAGTCAAATGTGCTATGAATATGAAGTGTTTATGGCAGCCCTAATTATGCTGCATTTCTCAAACACAAAGGGCCACGTCAGAAAAATTTAAGCTGTGAAACTGATCACTAGATATTTAAATTAACCAAATTAAGTTGTGAAAAATTCTTTTCTAAATTCTTTATGAAATTAATTTACTGAATCACTTTCATTCTTAGAGCATACATGTAGCTATAAGCTAATTCCAAAACTAATCTATAAACACTCAGACAATCCCAGACACTTAACATGAGAAAAAAAATTGACAAAAGAAGGAATCAACTCAAAACCATCTCTTTTCTCTAAGTTACTCTTCTGTATCACTAGCATCACATCTAAATGCTTTGAAATCCTGTACTGTGTGAAAAGTAGGTTCACCTCCACAGCCTAATGAAGTACTCAGTTACACAAACCGTTTTCCTGACACTGACATTTTCCTTAATTCATCCTACTATATTTTCTTTGTTCTTTTACCCAATGACTATAGGTCATTTGCAAAACTATTAACTTTCAACAGTCATTCTAAAATATTATTCTCTTTAGTCCTATAATCATTTTTACTGAAATCAGAATTCCTGCCACTCAATGACAATTTCTGAAATTAAATTTGGAAAAATAATTGAGTATATTTATAAGGTAAGTTTTACATCAACCTTATATTACAGAAAAATGCATCATCTTGACTTATTGATTTTTTAAGCCAATGTTAGAAAGTCATAACTTGGAGAACCCTTAAAAACTGGAACTGTCGGGTCGGAGTGATAGCCCAGCAGGTAGGGCATTTACCTTGCACATGGCCGGCCTGTGCTGGCCCCTGGTTCGATCCCCGACATCCCATATGATCCCCGAGAACCGCCAGGAGTAATTCCTGAGTGCAGAGTCAGGAGTAACCCCTGAGCATCGCCGGGTGTTACCCAAAAAAGCAAAAAAAAAAAAAAAAAAAAAAACTGGAACTGTTAATCTTAATAAACACTTATTAAATGCTTACTATGAGAAATTATGCTCTTCTGCACGGAAATATTAATTCATAAAATCCCTCAGCAATCCTATGTAGTAGGTGTTAATATTAACCCCAATATTTCAGGCAAAGTTAAATAATCTCAAATTCACAGAGGCCATAAATCTTAGGCTAGATATGAAATGAAGTAGCCTTGATCCAGAGTCAGCAACCTCAATCCTGTATTGCCTACAGCATGACTCTAGTGACTACAAAATGTGAGTTATATAATTCAGAACTACAGAAAAGGGATAATTAGCTTCTAATTCCTCTGACAATAAAGGAGCTTCTTCCTGTTTTCTACTAAAGAATGCCTGATGGTGACTACTTGATGGTGACTGAAGGTTGATGTTATGAAGAATTTTAAGAGTCTCCAGCCAAAGAGAGGACTGAGACTGATTCAGAAAAAGCACAGGTGGGGTAAACTATATTGTTTAGACACATTAATACCTCCAAGTCAGTCTTTTTGTATTTATATTGCATTTTTTCCTTATTTGCTTTACTATGCATAAGGTTTGTTTTTATTTTAAAATAACACTTATTGACAGGTTAGAACCAAAATGAATGATGGAAATAAGATTGTTTCAAGTCAATAGAATCACACACAAAAAGGTAATATTCACCCTCATCCTCTCCAGCAATACTTTCCAACCACTTTATAATCCTTGTCAGGGGGCCATGTCCTCACTGGAATCTAAAGTGCATGAAACACTATTGTTTAATGGCATTGTAAACCAGAGAATAGCAATTCAAAAATTTTAATCTTCAAAAAGTAGGTCTTGATACAACACAAATGCCCAGGAATAGATGGCTTGGCACTTGGATAAAGAAACTGTGGTTTGAAAATGCAATGGAATACTACTCAGATATACAAAAAATAAATCATACGGTTTTCACTACTTGGATAGAACTTGAGGAATCATTTTGAGGATATTAAGTCAGAAGTATGGCGACAGATACATATATTTCACTCATCTATGAGACTAAAGAAACATGGTATGGGGACAGCAAATAGTAAGAACAATAGAACTTGATAAATGAACTGGGTTACCAATGACAGGGGAGAATCTCTAAAACAACGGTGGAAGGAAGCAGGTACCATGTGGAAGATCACGATCACGATCTTCCCGTTAATCATCTATTTGCTAGAGCGGGCACCAGTAATATCTCCATATGTCCTGTCTCATGCCAGTAGAGCAAAGGGCATCAGCTTGCTACAGGAACATAAAGAGCCTCAAACCATTATATTAGGTCATGGGAATGACCTAATATAATTGTTACTGGCATTTGGCATGTCAAATACAACACGAGCAGCTTGCTAGGCTTGCCGTGCGGGAGGCATATTATTTAAACACCTTCAAATAAAGCATTTATTGATGAACCGCGCGGCCGCAAGGCGGCCGAGCGAGCCGGGCTGTGATGGGCTGGTCGGCTGGGTGGAGTTCTGAAGAGAGGGAAGTCCGGATGTGGAAAATGGTGGCGCCCATGGAGTGGGTGGGGGGGTCGTCTGGCTTGTTGTGAGGCTCTGATGAGGTGGTGGGCCAATGTGGAAGATGAGATGAAATATTTTATGTAAGAAACCCTTTCATTAAAAGCGTTGTTAATGAAAGGGTTTTATGATACTCCAAATAAACAATACCATTTCTTCATCTAAATAAAGGACAAAGGGACTGAAAAGTTACTGCTTCTAATGAGTTTTACCTAGATTTTTCATTAATGAGAAGGGTGCTTAGCTTGCATATGGCTAACCCAGGTTTGAAGTCTGGCATCCCCATGGTCCCCCAAGTATGCCAGGATTGATCGCTGAGCACAAAACAGGAGTAATCCCTGAGCATTGCTGGATGTGTCCCAAAAAACAAAATATTCCTTAAAGAAATCAAATTGTGCTGCCGGAGCGATAGCCCAGCAGGTAGGGCGTTTGCCTTGTGGCGGCCCAGGCCGCCCAGGTTCGATCCCCGCCCCATATGGTCCCCAGCACCGCCAGGAGTAATTCCTGAGTGCAGAGCCAGGAGTAACCCCTGAGCATTGCCGGGTGTGACCCAAAAAAGCAAAAAAAAAAAAAAAGAAAAAGAAATCAAATTGTGACTTAAAGGATAGGAAACAAGATAAAGATATACAATTTGGTATCAAGTAACAGACTCTCTTAATAGATGAAATGGCTTTGCTGTGCCCTCTGAAATAGCAGCTGCCTTGGATGAGGTGAGCAAGGTCAGGTGGCTGACACCTCGTTGATTTTGATACATCCTGGGTGAATTTTGATAAAATAATCTTCAGTAAATGAAATGATAGAAAAAAGTATAATGATTATTTTCACCTGCTCACTTCTCTCAGCATAT
Organism: Cryptotis parvus; assembly: GCA_021461705.1. Taxonomy (NCBI): domain Eukaryota; kingdom Metazoa; phylum Chordata; class Mammalia; order Eulipotyphla; family Soricidae; genus Cryptotis; species Cryptotis parvus. The sequence continues at coordinate 157,570 of JAJIBD010004961.1, forward strand.
ACCTCCTTTTTTACCTCTTTTTTTTTAAATGGTTTATTTCCCAAAGTGTTTTCTACTAAAGAACCATATTAATTTTTCATTATTTTCAACCTGTTTTTCAAAAAGTATATTAGGTACAGGAATGGTTACTTCCCCAATAAGAGACAAATCACCTAAAAATAATGGGATATAAACATTTTTAGCTATCTATTCATTCACTCATTCATTAAATGTTTTCTGAGAACAAACTGTATATGATACTATGAAGGTACTTTGGTAACAAAGGCAAAAAAGCAGAGATTAATTCACATACTAGATAATTAATAAAAGTATATGTAGGACATTATTATGGTTATAGAAAAAGCATATTATACAGGATATTGTATAATAAAGTTAGGAACAGATAATTCTACAGGAAAATGACTTTTGTTCTGAAATAGTTTTTCAAGCAGATAAAAATGGGGGAGCATTTAATTACAAAACAGCTTATAAAGCACAGAGGGAAGAGTAACATGTCATAGAATAATTTAATGCAGAAGTGGGATTGATTGAAAGGACAGCTAAGACTCAGGCAGGAACAATGATTAGAATCCCTCACAAATGTGTGGGGTTCAGAAGTTAGGTAAGATAGAGAAGGTACTATTGTGCTAGTAATTGTTTGAAATGGTAACACCAGACTAGAACTGGGCATTGAACATAGACAAAGGGATATACATGATAACCCCTAAATGTATATATTGCAAGCCGTAAAATGTAAGGGAGAAGAGAGAGAGAAAGAGAGAGGAGAGAGAGCAAAGTGCCTGCCATAGAGGCAGGCTGGGGAAGAGGGAGGGACTCAGGGGACATTGATGGTGGAAAATGGGCACTGGTGGAGGGATGGGTGCTGGAACACTGTATGACTGAAACCCAAACATGAACATATTTGTAACTGTATATCTCACAGTGATATAATAAATACAATTAAAATAAAGAGGCAGGTAAAACTGACCTCTCATTTTTCATAAGAGCAAAAAGAGAATTTTTAACTAGAACAGTTAAATTTGCACAGTTCATTAGCAAATGATACCAAGAGTATCCCACCCACATAGCAGAGCCTGGAAAGCTACCCATGTCCTTCTTGATATGCCAAAAACCAGTGACAATTATAGACCTCATTCCCATGACCTGTGCAAAATGGTTTGAGGCTCTTCATGTTCCTGGAGTGAGCAGATGCCCTTGGGCTACACTAGCACATGACAGGATGTATAGAGATGTTACTGGTGCCCGCTTGAGCAAATCGATGAACAACAGAAAGACAAGTGATATAAGTGACATGGTTATAACCATTAACATATTTTAAAGCTATTATTGACATGACACATTTGAAATAACTCAACATGTATTTTTACTCATATTTTATTTGAAAACCAAAATGGAAGATAGGACATGGAAGAAGACAATAAATCAGTTACCTAAATAGTAAATATACTGTGATGAAGCCCTAAACTGGCCGAAAAATTTTAAATGATTCACATCAATGAGCTCAAATATGTTTGTATCATTTTTAATATGCTTCTTGAGTATATCTTTGCATTTTTACATATAATCACAACAGCTTTATGAGATTAGTTCTATAACCCCCATAAGGAACCCGGCTCGTCAGAGACCCACACTAAAGCAGTATTTTTCAAATCTAGTCCAGGTATGCCTGAGCCAGAGACTCACATACACAGGGTAGAGATGCTACCAGCTCTCCTGTCCCCAGCTGATCACGAGGTGCCAGGAGGGAAGGTGGGTTATAGCCCTAGCCCGCCACCCCAGCAAAGCCTCGTAAGAAGCCAGAGAAACCCCACACCGTTTTTTCACATCCAGAATCCCCACTCATAAGAGCTCCATCCAGTAGAAGAGCCAATCAAAAGTCTGGCTTGTCAGAGACCCACCCTAGCAGTCTTTACAAGCCCAGCCCAGATATACCTGATCCGGACACTCACATATACAGGGTAGAGCTTCTACCAGCTCTCCCTGTTCCCAGCAGATCACAAGGCACCAGGGAGGGAAGACAGGTTCTAGCCCTGGCCCACCACCCCACCAGAGTCTCAGAATAAGCCAGAGGAACCTCCACACCATGAGGGCTGCCATTTTCCACATCCGGGCTCCCCACTTGTCAGAGCTTCACCTATCAGAAGAGCTGATCACAAGGTCATTCATCAATAAATGCACAAAATTAGAGACGACATGGCAGAGCCTGGCAAGCTACCCATGTCGCATTTGATATGCTAAATACCCATAACAATTATAGACCTCATTCCTATGACCTGATGGAATGGTTTGAGGCTCTTTATGTTCCTGAATGAGTGGATGCCCTTGAGCTACACTAGCATGTGACAGGATGTATGGAGATGTTACTGGTGCCCGCTCGAGAAAAATTGATGAACAGGAAGACAAGTGATACAAGTGATACAAGTGATACATACCCTGTGTATATGAGTCTCTGGATAAGGCATACCTGGGCTAACCTTGAAAATTACTGCTGTAAGGTGGGTCCCTGAGAAGCTGGGCTCGTTATGTGGGTTATAGCACTATAACCCCATTACATAGATAAGAAAGTGAGATGTAGAGAAGTAGCACACAAAGCAATTTAGCCCTAAGAAATAATGAAAACAAAGGTTCAATCTAAGACCACTGAAACCAAATGCCCCTTAATGTAAAATTCACTTGTATCACATGTCAAACCTGATCAAACCATCCTGATCATAGAATTGCTCGAGCGGGCACCAGTAGATCTCCATAAGTCCTATCACATGTAGCCCAAGGGCATCTGTTAGAACCAGGAAAATAAGGAGCCCCAAACCATTCGTCAGGTCATGGGAATGAGATCTAAAATTGTTACTGGTATTTGGCATATCAAATACGATACAGGTAGCTTGCCAGGCTCTACTGTACGGGTTGGATACACATGTACTCACCTCATCATGGGACCTCGCGCATCTATTGATGAACTGGGCTTTTGATCAAAAAATTCTGCTGGGTGGAGATCTGATGAGAGGGGAGTCTGGATGTGGAAAATGGCAGCCATCATGGTGAGGAGCATCCTCTAGCTTCTAGCTAGGCTCTGCTGGGGTGGCGGGTCAGGGTTATAAGCCACCTCCCCTCCCAGGTGCCTCATATTCAGCTGGGCACAGGGAGAGCTGGTAGCATCTCTACCCTATGTGTTGAGTCTCTGGATCAGTATACCTGGGCTGCACTTGAAAAGGACTGCAGCAGGGTGGGTCTGTGAGGATCAGGGCTGTGAACAGCTCTTCTGCTGGGTGGAGCTCTGACCAGAGGGGAAGTCCGGGTGTGGAAAAGGGCAACCCTCATTGTGGGGGGTCCTCTAGCTTCTTAGGAGGCTCTGCTGGAGTGGTGGGCCAGGGCTAAAACCAGCCTCCCCTCCCAGGCACCTCATGATCAGCTGGGCACAGGGAGAGCCGGTAGCAGCTCTGCCCCATGTATTGAATCTCTGGATCAGCATACCTGAGCTGTGCTTGAAAAAGACTGCTGCAGGGTGGGACTGTATCGAGCTGGGCTGTGATCAGCTCTTCTGCTGGGTGCAGCTCTGATGAGAGGGTGGTCCGGAAGTGGAAAATGGTGGCCCTCATGGAGTGGGGAGGTCCTCTAGGTTCTTGGGAGGCTCTTCTAGAGTGGCGGACCAGGGCTAGAAGCCGCCACCCCCTCCTGGGCACCTTGTGATCAGAGGGCACAGGGAGAGCCTGTAGCACCTCTGCCCCATGTATTGAGTCTCTGAATCAGCGTAGCTGAGCTTCATTGAAAAGTACTGCTGCAGGGTGGGTCTGTGAAACCCTGGGCTGTGAACATCTCTTCTGCTGGGTGATGCTCTGACAAGAGGGGAGTCTGGATGTGGAAAATGCGCAGCCCTCATGGTGAGGGGCATCCTCTAGCTTCTTGCGAGGCTCTGCTGGGGTGGGACGGGCCAGGGCTAGAACACATCTTCCTTCCCGGGCACCTCGTGATAAGCTGGGCAAAGGGGAAACCCGGAAGCACCCTCTGCCCCATGTATTGAGTCTCTGGATCAGCGTACCTGGGCTGCACTTGAAAACGACTGCTGCAGGGTGGGTCTGTGACCAGCCTGGCTGTGATCAGCTCTTCTGCTGGGTTGAGCTCTGATGAGAGGGGAGTCCAGATATGGAAAACAGTGGCCGTCATGTTGTTGGGGGATCCTCTAGCTTCTTGCGAGCCTCACCTGGAGTGACGGGCCAGGGCTAGAATCGGCCTCCTCTCCCCGGCGCCTCATGATCAGCTGGGCACAGTGAGGGCCAGTAGCACCTCTGCCCCGTTCATTGAGTCTCTGGATCAGCGTACCTGGGCTGCGCTAGAAAAGGACTGCTGCAGGGTGGGTCTGGAAAAGTCCAGGCTCTGGTATGCTCTTCTGCTGGTTGGACCTCTGACAAGAGGGTAGTCCGGATGTGGAAAATGGCGGCCCTCATTGTGTGGGGGAGTCCTCTAGATTTTTTGCTAGGCTCTGCTGTGGAGGTAGGCCAGGGCTAGAACCCATCTCCCCTCTCAGGAGCCTCATGATCAGCTGGGCACAGGGAAAGCCGGTACCACCTCTGCCCTGTGTATTGAGTCTCTGGATCAGCGTACCTGGGCTGTGCTGAAAAGAACTGCTGCAGGGTGTGTCTGTGACAAGTAGGGCTGTGATCAAATCTGCTTGGTTAACCCTCTGACGAGAGGAGAGTCCGGATGTGGAACATGGCAGCCCTCATGGTGAGGTGTGTCCTCAGCTTCTTGCGAGGCTCTCTGGGGTAG